>VXBU01000010.1:50650-98640 GCA_013400315.1 Bombycilla garrulus | reverse complement strand
TATCTTAATATATTGTAAAAGGAAGAAGAGAAACAAAGACAAGGGAAAACAAAAGGAGATAAGGTCAAAATTAAGACTCAGGGAAAGGAGTACTACAAATACAAAAAATATTAGCTGCAGCAACAGTAGTGGGTGGGGGTGGCTTTTTTGTAATTTTTCATGTCTGGATATTTCTTGACAGACTTGAACTATGAACCATAAGATCTGTGTTGTTAGGCTGAGGATGTTAAAAAAAAACACAAACCAAGAAAACCATCAATCAAAAAACACAGAAAGCTCGGGACTTTCCCTCATTAAAACTCTTTGCTCCCTGAACCACTGATTTTAAAACTCAGTTTTGCAAAGAGGAGTAACGTGATGTGAAATATTCAAGAAGCTTTATTAAAAGACATAATTTCTGATGGAGGTAAGTACATTCATATTGCACATTCAAAGTATTGCAGATTCTTCAGTACCATTTTCACATTTCCTTACCTATTTTTACAATCTCTTCAGGTTAACATTAAGAACCACAAGTTTGATCTAGCTGAGATAGGGGTATTTTACTCTTCTTTTGTCCTTGCTAAGACGATTCTGATAGAGCATTTCTTGTGCTTCTCTGTCTTCACATGTGTGATTTGATGTGAGAACATGAGGATGTTCACCAAATCTCTCTGGGCAGGAAAGTATCCCCACAGGACTGAAAATTGGCTGTTATCATTAATGACAGATCTCCTGTGAGTTTCTGTATTTCCTAACACAAAGCATATCGTACTTTATTGCCAGAAGATTCTATCTTTGATTAGAAAACTACTAATGTACTCAGGGACACCATGGAAGGAATTTCCTTACAAACTTTTGAAGGCATTTATCATTACTGTCTGGCTTTGCAGGGTTAGATCCTTTGGAAAACCGTATTTTAAAAAAAAAAAAAAAAGGTAACATTCTACATCCAAACAGTGTTCTATACTTATGTAAAGGATGCCCTTTTATTGCTTCTTTCATTAATCCCTCACTGAAGCAAGAGTATACACATATAATTGGCTAAAGAAAGCCCATAAGGTATGACTGTTGGCTTTGTAAAAAACCCACATGCAAAATGATCTGGCAAGACAAAAAGTGGATTTTTATCATTTGTTAGAGTAAAACAAACAGTTTCACTTGGAAAATGGCATTTATAAATCAAGAAGTGTCTTGTGGACAGCAGTTCAGCTACAGAGGTTCTGGGGGGTGCTTAGTGTGGTTGTAAACTGAAAAATGGAAGCCTGGGGCAGGAGGCAGGTGGTAGGGTTTTATGTCGTCTGTTGGGTTTTTTCCCTAGGAAAGGAGGGAAATGTGATCCTGGGTCATATTAATAGGATAGCTCAATCTCCAGAAAATGGGAGGTAATTATTCATCTTTACTTGGTGCTGTGAGTACCCTGTCGAGTTCAGAAAGATGTGGGCAAATTGGAAAAGGTCCAAAGAGGATCAGTAACTATGCTGAAAGAGTTAGAAAGCATGACCTATGAGGAAGCTAAGGAGGAATTTACTGTATTCAGTCTTTCTCTTTTGAAAAAAAAAAACCACAAAAACAAGTATAGAGATGGGAGGGAGGACTTAACCTCTTCACAGCAGGAAGTTATTATAAAGAAGGCAGGAAATTGTTTGGTTCTTGCAAGAAATCAACTTTGGAGTGAAGAAAGTTTAAGCTTATATATTCAGTATTTTTGAGGACAGTGAATGATTTTGCTAAGTTAGGAGTCCTGGAAACTCCTTCACTGAAGGATTTTGGAAGAATTTAAGCAAATCTCTGTCAGCAATTGCCTATGCTTATTTAATCCTCTGGACTAGAAGGTGGTTTCAGTGGTTCTTGAGTGAAGTTTTGCTCTGGCCACAAGTCCTGATTTATGGTGACTGAGGTTTTGACAAAGCCCCATTGCAGGATTTCATCAGTGTGGTTGGTAGATATGAGGTGTTTCAGTTCCAATCAGTGGAGTAACAACCTCTCAAGGCTCAAGCAGCCCCACACATCTCTGCTTAATGCTAGCAACCACTTAAATCATCTTATGGGAAAGGGGGAAAACCAGCCAGGAGCCCGGCCTACAGGACCTGACTGAATATGTAGTTGCCACAGTAACTGGAAAGGCTCACAGAATCATGTCTTAGATGGTGCCCCAAAGAACCTTGGTTCATCTCAGCCATGTTTTTGAGAGAAAGAGAGCCTGCAACATTTATATTTGAAAACACAGAGCCACTTTACCTCTGTGTCTGAAAAGAAATAGGGTAAGGGAAGATAAATGAATTTATTTCTGGAATAATTTAGCACAGAATTGAGACTCCATAAGGTCCAGGCTGACTTCACACAAGAGTGCAGCATCCACAGAAGAGAGTGTATTGTACAATCTCTCCCATTCTTCTGGGGTCAGTGCAGGAAGCTGCAGCTACAGAGGATTCTGCAATCATCTTGAAAAGGTTTCTCCACTTGTTGGTGACTCTAACAAGGTCTGGTTATGGAAAATAAGATGCCTATAGCTGCCAGTGCCTTTATCAGGCCTTTCATCTGGACTCATCTGGCAAAACAGATTTCAGATCACTTGTGCTATTGGGAGTCCAACTACCTTCCAAAGTATGGCTGAGATGAGTTAAGTGTCTGGATGACTCAGTGAACAAATGTTTCATTTCTTTCCTGACCCAAGTTCATATCTAATATGGAGAATCTGGCACGGCTTTGATGTCACTGTAATCCCCTGCAGATGCTTGTTCACCTTGCATTTGGAGAATGCTTCATTATGAGTCATCTGTACTGAAGAGGCCCTACACACTAAAAGAGCAGCTCAGGATTGGAACATTGAGAAGAGAACAGGCACACGCACAAAAAACTTCTGGGAAGTATCTTCTTGTTAGTGTGTGTATGCAGTGAGATGTAGGAAACTCAAACAATTCCTGGCATGAGTAATGTAAGGAAATTAACTATTTGTTTTAGCACTGCTGCCTGTCATCTCAATCAATAGTCTTGCTGTGAGCGCTGTGTCACAACAGCTGTGCTAGCCTCCTATTCAGACTGTCAAGTACCAAAATAGCAGATTTTCTCAAATGCTACTGACTTGTAGAGAGTCATTGGATATCTATAAACTATAGCTTCAGCTATGGGCTGTAAATATGGGAATGTTATGTACCGCCCCTCGAGTATACACAGACCGTGAAATTATAAAATCTTTCCCTACAGTTAATTATGACTAGTGTTAGAGATTTCTGCTTCATCCAGATCTGTTCTCCAGATTTTCCTTAAGGGAAATGTATTCTATATAATATTCTATGTATTTAGAAACATAACATATATCAACAAATATTTGCAATGTGCAAGATACATTCTTGTAAGGCACCAGTCACTTGTCTTTTAACGCTTGCTGGTAGTCCAGCTGGATATTCATTACATACATATTTTCTCAAAATCTCTTGTAATAAAGCAGAAATCAAGGTGTTTGTTTGTTTTTTTTTACTAGCTTACTTAGAGGAAGTTGGTTTAATTATGTCAGTTGTCATTTACAAACACTGCAGCAGTTCCAGACATGATTCATAAAAACTGAAACTTCTTATACTTGAAGATACACCTAAAAAAAGCAGTGGAATGGAAATTTTGTTTCCTGTCCAATTTTGACAGTGGTTTAGTTTTTACTTTCTTATTTCCTTTCTAAGCAATTTCTTCTCTGCCTCTGGGCATTATTGTAGCTTTACATTCAGTGAGATCACCTACAGAAGACCCCATTTAAGCTTCTTTTGTCAGAGATTCCCCCTGCTTGATGATTATTCTGAATTGTTCCTTGCTTTATGGTACATAACAAATAGAGGGAATACCTGGAAGCATGCTATGCTGTACAGACTGCATAACCATCATATGGTTCAGCTACTCTAATTCTCATGCTGAGGAAGATAAGGAAATCATCAACTAACTTGAACATATGCACACACAAGGCACTGGAGCTCACTATTCCTCTCACTTTTAAGGCCCTCAGACTTCTCTTTTCTATACCCCTGCTCCTCATTTTTCTGTAACTCAACTCTTCCATTCAAAGCACTAACAATTTTAAATTATAAATTATTTCAGTAATTATTTTCAGTCAAAAGGAAATACAAGAAGTTCAAACCAGTTTTGACTATCCTAAAGTATTGTACTTGGAAGAGCTTAGAGTACAGCAGGTTGTGAAGTGAAAAATTGTTCCATTTTTTTTCTGGAAGAATATTTGTTCTCCACACTTCATTCCTGTCTGTTTTCACACTCAAATGAAATTAAGTGAGAAACTTTAAACCCAGATATTAGGATGTTTTCTTACAATTAAACACTATGAATAAGAAGCATCTGTTTCTGAGTGTACTGAATTTATGGAAGAAATCGTAGGAGATGACATCTTACATCAGGGCTGTATCTTAACATGAACAATAATTCCTGTATTTCTTTTGGAACTCTGCTGTCCCCAGTCAGATATGAGAACAAACAAGGCACTCGTTTTATTTCCCAGTATAAAAGTTCCTTAAAGCAGTCTACTGGGATAAGTGGGTTTGGAAACCACTGGCATTGTCTCAGCCTAAGCTATTTGAGTTGTAATGAATTAAAAAGGACAAAATTCTAATTTTATTATTGTTTTAAGTAGGCTTGTGAAGACTCAAAAGAGGATTGAGGTTGCTCACTCTTAGTAAAACAACTTTTAGCTGTGGTTTGATTTTTTTCTCCCCCTAAGAAGCAACTTAGATGATATGAATATTGATTAGGTCATTGGTACACATCTCCCTGCAGATAAGGAGATGATCAAAGGGCATTACCTTTGTGTTACCCCTTTCTATCTCACAGTACAGCCTGAGAGAGATGAGTTGCAAGGACAGCTCCAGCAGGGAGCTTGGCAACCATGATGATGGGAGTGATCCTATAGTTTCCTTGCCTGTTAGGTGCTCCTGCACAGTAGATTGCACCCAACAAATAAATGAGATGGCTTATTCCATTCCCTCTTAAAGGACAATATGCTGGATTCCACATGCATCTGGCCCTAGGCAGTGCAGACCCAAGAAATGGCAAGGCAATAGAAATGTCTTTCCACTTACCCTCGTGTAATGGCAACCATTGTCAGTCAGCTGTAGAAAAATGTCCCCTTACTTAAATTTGGCTTGCCAGATCAAATATTTCTCCTACTTTTCACTTCACACATCTCTAGCTGTATTTTCTTGAATCAGAAGTGTTTCCTTTGTTTAAAAGAAATTAGTCTATCCCATAACAAAACATTCCTCACTGTATTTCCTTCTGCTGTTTAGCTGAAATCTGCAGGCTTGTTCTGCAAGCACAGACTCAGGGATTTCCAAAAGCTAAAGGTCAGCCTGAAATCTCAGAGCATACTTACTGTAAAAAAGCCAAGCAAGGAAATGTTCAAAGAGTCTTTGGAGAGCATTATCCTAAAATATAAACTTAGAGTCACGGCAATCCCATGTGTCTCATGGTCTGTATCTCTTTTTTTTTTTTTTAGAAAGGATATTATTAATATGAATTTCCTCATATCCTGAACTCTCAAAATAAAGCAGATTTAAGAGATCATTTTTACAGTTATCTCTTTTTCCACAGACTGTGGCTGTCACATTTTATATGTATTAACCTATATTGACTGTTTTAAATAGGTTAGATTGCTGTTTTTATTTAATGGCAAAGTCAGTTATTTTTTCTTCAGACCATATCGTGCACTCAAATGCCTTCTTTTGTGATGCATTCTTAAGGTAAATAGATATAAATATTGAACACATACTTTAATGTTCAATAATTACAGTGGATGGTCTTAGCACTTCTGCCCATCCAATGCAATTCCCTTATCAGGGAACACACTGGGATCTCCCTGATCTCAAATAGCTGATTTACCCTGATGATAAAGATATTTATTGATATTTTTGCCTGCTTTTATTGCAGCTTAAAGCTTTCATGGGGAGTTCCTTTATGAAGTATAGAAAAATATAACTGTATGGACACCCACACACATTTTGAGATGACTAATGCTGTTGCTGAAAGGAAAATGCTTCCAACAAATCTGCTTGTAATTGGGCCTGACTCAGTGCTGATTGTTCCAAAGCTGGCTAGAAAAAGATATACTAATTCCAATCAAAATTGCTCATATTCTGCTATGAGAGAGTGGGAATTGCTGTTTACTATCTTTAATATTCTCCACAAAAAATGAAAGTAGTTGTGAAAACTGTTAAAAGAAATGCGTTCTTTCAGTAAGAAAATTGTACTGAATGCATCCAAGTAGTATGTGGACCAGGAAATTGAAAGAGGAAAGAAGATCCCCAGGAAACTATTGCCTTAATATGTCACAGTTGGAAGCCTGATTCCTCGTGGTATATTGAAGCTAAATAGTAGGGGAATCCATAAATCATGTTAAAGAGTGAAGCAAGTTGAAAAACTTTAAAATAATTTTGTACAGAAGTCCTCATTAGGTCACTAGTGGTTTTGGGAGACTTTTTTCCTTTATATTTTTTGTCTCCAGACAAATCAGACATGAATAGACATCCAGTATGGGGGAGAGCTTGCAATGGCTACAGTTGGAACAGAATCCACCCCTTTTACAGCAGTTTCACATTCCATTTAGAGACTATAAACTCTTCTTTCCAAATTTTTTTTTAGCTTCCATGCTGACATTTTTCTGTGCTAAACCAGCTGCAGTTAGCAGTACTTGCTGGGTGTATTTTCCTCTGTAACCCTGCCCTTCTGCTGCGCAGCATTGGAAGCGTCAGTGGTGCAAGATCTTCTGGAAGGATTGTCTGGATTTGTATCCTCAGCAATGCTTTACAGCTCATGTGTGCAAGGGACTGCTGGGCTTCTGCTCAGGCCCAGCCCCTGAGTTTCCATCACTGCTACCCTAAAAGATAAACTGATGATTGGCAACCAGACCATGCCAGCCCAGCTCTGGGCTGTAGCATTTGTATAAATCCACAGGGAGTTCAGGCTCAGCCAGACACCAGGCTGCCAGACCAGGCTTCATTCCAGCTTTCTTTGATGTCAAGGCACTGCCTGAACTCTGTAGAAAGTGATACGTGTGTAAGATGAGAGTAATAATTTTTAGTGCTTTACATCTATGTTGCACTTCTAAAGTTTAACAAGACTCTGGCTTTTTATCTCTTTTTTTTTTCTCTGTGCAAGGCTAAGGTTATTAGCTCTTACCATTTTATCATTGTGTATTTTTACCTACACACTTTGGTCTCCTGCTGCTAAAAATTCCTTCACTCAGCTCTGTTCTCCTCTTTTTCTGTTTATTTTTTATGAGGATACATTCATTCCCAAGATATCTTGTCATCTCTTTGCGTATTCACGTGATATATTTTTTTTTCATTATTCAACTTACGTCTCCTAGAAACAAAAAAAGAAAGCAATTGTGTCTACGTGTGTTCTAGAAGATGGGAGAAGATGAGTGCTAGGTCTCCGAGCACAGAGTCTCCAGGCAGTGCATTTATTCAGTTTGGACTAGGTCTACACAAAAAAATGTTGCTGGCATAACTATTTTTCCACATCTCCATTTCTAAATCATTTGAATGGATACCTAAACTCATGGCAGTGGAAACAAAGCACCTGCACCTGTCTGGCTCTGTGTTTTAGCTGCAGCAAGCTACTTTTTCCATTGTTGTCATTGGGACTCAGCATTTCCCCAATGGCTTTTGTGAGGCTGCTGTGTGCTTTCTAGTCTGTCCCATCCTTTAGTATAGACAGAGGTCTGACACTTGAAATCACTTTAGCAGGTTAAAGATAAAACTCTTGCAAAAGGGAAAAAAAAAATTCATGTGTTTTAGATGCTGAGAGGATTTTCTCTTTGGACCAGTATAACAAATACCACCAGCATTAATTTTTAGAGTCTCATACGGGCTTATGAAAACCTCCAGTTTTGTGGCAATAGAATCCTTATGAAGACATTTTTACTTCTGTTGGCTCTATTTTGTGTTTCATTGCAGGACTGTAACTGTGTGACAGTTCTCTGTGCTGTGTTTCAGCCAGCTGCATCAGCATTATTCTGAGCCTAAGCAGATAGCTCTTGTATAAATTAACGATGTATATTTGTACAAATTATGTGCGTGAGCACTCTGGTGGGTTATGACTATTGTTAGTGCACATCTTGTGCCACTTCTGGCTGAGAGAGTAGATAGGAATCAGTGTTTATGTGTTATAGGTTCAGTCCCAAAAGATCTGAAAAAAAGTCTTCCAACATTTTTTGGAAAACCTTGTCCATCATTACATTAGAACAGCATAATGCTCCACGTTTGGTTTGTTGCTTATTTATATCTCCAGATTACAAGCACATATATTGTCGTCTGTACATTTTACAGTTGCTTGTGCAAAGATGCTTGTTCTATAAGCATAAGTGACCCTAATGTTTAAGAAATCAAATACTGTGATAAATTAGGTTTATTTTTTTTACAGATGTTTAAAAGAGGGAGGTAGGTATGACGCTTTTCCTTTATTTAATTATAAACTCTGAGATACGTGGTTTTTATAGCTTCCCGTTTCAAAGTCACAAGCATGTCTCTGAAATCTTAAATTTTGCTTTCTCTGGGTATGTCCATGTAAACAGCTTATATGCTTGGTAATTGAATTAAAATGAACTAATACAAATCTCCTTGCAAAATTCTATTAAAATTGCTCTGTTTCACTTAGTTCCACATGAAACCTGAAGAAACAACAAAGCAATTTCATGCATATTAGAAACTGAGCTAAGCTCCTCTGAGCTTGCTTATTTGTGAAAAGGTTTGCATGACTCTATGAAATGGAGTGCTGAAGTCTATTATGGATATTTGGCATTCCTTCAGGTGATCCCCACAGGGATATTTGCTTCCTACAGAAAGTGGAACCACAATTTAAAAAACAGTATTCAATTACTTTTCTATTTTATAAGTTATTTTTGATTTTTTTTTTAAATCTTGAACTTAATATTTAGGCAAGGTTACAACTCTGATGGAAAATTAGTAAGACTCAATTACTTTCTGGGGCTCATAAAGGGTTCCTGTCCCATAATTCAATGAACAGAATTATTTCTGCAGCCAGAATTTGAACTATTGGAAGATCAACAGATTTGTCACGAAGTGTTGTAACTATAGTGGCTGCTTTCTGCTTAGGATTTATTATATGAGGAATTTGCTTTTAGCCTTGGGGATAATGAGTATTTCTCAACCTTCAACACACCTATGGACAGACAATAAATCAGAAAGTCTCTGTTTTGGTGTTTTTTCAATTAAATCTTGTGTCTGCATTTCCTTATTTAAGGAGAAGTTTTACAACTTTTGCGAGCAGGTGCTTAACGTAATTTCTGTGGCCATGCTTGATAAATTCAGAGCACGAGATTTTACTGTCTGTGCTCTAATTAGTCTACACTGGTTTAGAAATGGATTGTTATTGCAACAGACACACTGTGAAAGTCAGAAAAACACATAATACTGTATGGTGCTCTCAAAAAAAAAAAAAAAAAAAAGCAATCAGCATTAGTTTGCTAACCAGAAGCCAGAAAAAACAACTAGATTTTAGAAATTAGATACCATTATATTAGAGGATCAATCACACACTATTTCATATCTTTTATGCTCACTCTGGATACTTCTTGAAAGTGTTGAACTGTGCTGATGAAGTTGGGAATCTGCTGATACTTTAGAAATGATTCATTTATTGACCTGTTAAAGTGCTAGGTGGAACCTTTTTTCCCCCAGGAAGAGGAAAGATGGGTAAAAAAGATGTTTATGTGGATAGGAGCAGTTAAGCTGTCATTACTAATCAATTTCCACAAGTGTGTGATTGGATTGAGGCATCTCCAGTGCAGTTTTAGAAACTTGAATTGATACAAGGCCTGGATGATCAGAGCAGCTGCTTTAGAAGGAAAGAAAACGGTGTGGATATTCAAATGGAAATCACAAAACTATGATCATGAAAGACCATACCAACTTTTCATAAACCTTCTGTGAAGGCCTGAGAGAGAAAGACAGGGACTAAGTCAACAAGATTTTTGACCTCTAAACAAAATAAAAACAGCAGAAGTGAAGGTAGAGATTGCTCAGAGGGAAAGAGAATTCAGAAAGAGTGGTCTTTATTGGATTTAGGTGCCCTGTGTCACTGTGATAATGTGAATATGGCCATAGTTTGCCTTGTGTTGAAAAGCCCTGTGTCATACTTGTTGATCTTGTCTTAAAATGGGTAATAAAACCGTAGCAGTTCCTCACAGCTCCTCTTTAAGGATTTTGCAGTTACTGGTGGTGGCAGTTGCGTTTAGCCTCCTTTTTTCCCCCTTTTTTAAAATTTTCAATTCTCCAAAAAGCTTTGTGGTTTTGCTCTTGCATTCTGTGTTCCTTTGTTTTCCTTCTCTTCTTCATTCTAGCCAGCTACTTTTGGGAGCGACAGGAATAGCCACTGACTTGAAGTACATGATTTCGTCTTCATAAAACCCTAGGGAAGATAATAGGCAGTTTACTTCTGTAGAAGGAGAGAACAGGAAATCTTGTCTTCTAGGAAAGGATGGTTTTGTTCTTGGATTTAAAATGAAAATTACTCTGCTCCTCATTCAGGAGGAATGGTTGTGATTGTAATTATTGTGCAGAGCTTGAACTGTGCGAGACAGATAAGGTTTAAGAAAATGTGACCAACATAAAGATGAGTTAGGGTAGTCTTAATACAGGCTTTCTGTGTGCTTGAGGAAAGCAGGCTATCCACTAGTGCAGGGTTACAAAGATGAACTTGTTTCATGTGGTTTTAATCAAAGCTGGGATGCCTGGAATTAAGGGTCATCACCCTGCGAGGCACCTTGAGAAGAACTGCTGTTTCAAATAAGGCCATTGCTGACATGACTGTGCACTGAAAGTTGTGCTTTGTTAGAAACCAGGCATAACAACCAAAACAAACAAAACCAGAAAGAAACACCACATAACAACAGGATATCTCAATTTGCATTTTACAGTAATTTATAGTACAGAAAAGAAGGAATATTGTTTCATTGTCCAAGAAAATGAGAAATTTAACTTGTTCAGGCACATCTTATATATTACACAGTAATGATTCCGAGCAGTTCTGAGGCCAAGCCACACTTGAAAAAACTGGCCAGATTTATTCTCTGCTATATCCACTTCACCCTGCTCCCACAGCTGGCTGCAGCATCCTCCTTGCCTCTGCTGGCTGCAGCCACAGCCCTGAGCTTGGGCTCATAAATCTGGCTCCACCTGAATGGATGTGTCCAAGTGGCTCCCACGCCCCTCCATGGTGCTCCCCAGTACTCCCAGTTCCCAGACTGGATACAGGAGCAGACGAGCTTACCTCCCACTCAGCCTGACAGACTTCACACTGTGCCTGGCCCTGTCATGTGCCAGAGCCCTTTGCAGAGCCACAGCTCATCAGGTACCACACACTTCCTCTGGCAAGAGCTCATTTTGGGTGCCTCAGAGGTCATGATGCATTGCTTTCTGTGCACTCTAATAGGGAGGAGATAAAGATTCAGCAAAACTGCATCTTCAGCTGATGGTAAAACAGCAAATATGAGTTCAGCGTGCCAAGAGTCTGCAGGATTTGGATCAGAAGTTAAAGTTACAGTTGTCTCTGTCAGTGATGCTGGGTGGTAGCAATTTCATTTTTTGAAAAAAAAAAAAGAGATGAAGATAACTTGAGAAACCCACAGCTCCATGGTTTTGGTCGAGGTTTTGCATTTGATTTAATCTCTTGACATTAAAAAAGAGTTAGACACAGACAGCTTTATAATATGCAGTTTTACCAGGTCATGAGTACTTGTTCCCTTGTTGCCTAGCTATCCTGAGTACAAATAAATAAAGGATTCAAGGTAGGCATAGTTCTGGATTGGGAGAAAGGCTTAAATGTTGTTCTGGAAGACTTAAATAAGCAGATGAAAATAGGTTCTGACACATTTATCCTCGGCTTTTCTAGCACAGAACTAGCCTTGTTTTTTTTGCCAAAAATCATGTCGAATTCATGTTAGGATTGAAAAAATTAACTCGTCCAAGGAGAAAAAGCTCAAAGATAAGACTGCAATAACATGTGACAGCCCTCCATGTGATGCTGCACCAACGTCTACTGTGTCCAGTTACTTAGGAAAGAGGATTGTCAGATGTCTCCATGGGGACTGGAGCCATTTCCCCCACAGTGGCCACAGGAGATCTACCAGCACGGCTACCAGTAGGGCTTCATAAAGAAATTCCAATGTGCTTTATCCCTTGCATCCTTCAGAGATTCCAAAGCAAGTCTGAACAGAGAACTGGAAGCCTGAAATATCCAGTTACCTCTCTTGACACAAAAGATTTAATGATGAGGGCTATCATAAAAGGAGCAGGCAAAGCAATTGTCTAGATGTGCCAAAAAGATGTTGCACATTTAGGTTAATTTGAATTTGAATCTCTAGTAATCTTAAATTAAAAATTTAGATTTATGTAATGCAGGAGACAGAAAAAATAGAAGGAAAATAGCAAGCACCTTCCCAGTGTTTCCACTTATTAAGCAAGGGAGCTATAATGCTCACTGCTGAGAAATGGGACAGTGTGGGCCTGACTTGTACTGAGTAGCATAATGTTCTTAAAGAAGCCCATAAACGACTGCAGAGCACTCCTGGGGTCTCTTGTTTTCTAAATTCAGCTGCGCAAGAGGAACTGTTATTTTTTTTTCACCCAAACTTTGAATACAACCCAATCTTTCCAAGCTTCATGCTTAGAACATTTATGTTGCATGAGAATTCGATAGGCTGTCTTGAAATTTACATACCTTACTATTTTGTGTACAAATGTAGCAAATCAGCAATACTAGCAAATTCGGCCTGAAAGGTGCTAGCAGCAGACTTCTTCCTTTAGGAGCCTAACAGATCCTTTGCAATCCTCCTTATGGACAAGCAGTGAAGCAGCATCTGTGTCCGTGTTCTCTTACTGCACTTGGAATGAAGTTTATTGTCATTTTGGATCAGCTTGCAGTTACATTATCGAACCCAAACAAAGAAATCTAGACAAAAAAATTTCCTAAATAGGACAAGATGGTTACAAGATGGCCTACTGCTCTAAAATTCAGCATGCAGTAGATTGCCAGAATGTAAGTATATTTTTGTTTTTCCTTCCGCCTGCCAAGCCTTGTTAAATACTGAAGCATAATAGTAATAGCATCCTGTAATAGGGTGTTGCTATCTGCAAGCATCTAGGTGAGTTTTGCTGGGAACTGGCAACTTCTGTATTTCATATCAACACTTTCAAAGATGCATTGGTTGCACGCATAACGTGTAAACTATTCAATATTTCATTTGTATGCTGTTCTGTTTTGTAACACCCTATCTATAGGACCATAAAAGTTATTTCATGGTTGCCCCTGATGCTGTTTTCATTTGGGGTTCATTTTTGGTGTGAGGAGTAGAAGTAATACTAGGATTTTTCTAGAAGAGCCTTAACCTTACTGAAAGACAAAAAAAACCCAAATAAATTTGGCATATCTTCAAAGCTCTTTCAGCTGTACAGATGTCTTCTTGTTCTGTAGTCCAGTTTTCTTAGACCACCCCACCTGCTGGCTGAAGTAAATTTGCTCAGCTGCATAAATGAAAAAGAGTGTCACACTGAGTATGTTTGAAGGCTTGTGAACCAAGTTTAATCTACTGTTATCATCGTTTACATCTTCTTGTGCACACAGTGTTTGCAGTGTGGCAGTTAATACATTTAAGTTACTGTTCTTCCCTGTTTGATAACCCTCACAATCCCAGACTGACACTGGTGTGTTCGTCATGTACCAGGGCTTCCCAGTACCTTTACCTGGAATGGTTTCTTTTAAGCATGCCTGTTGAGTTCCCTTCCTTAAAACACCTGACAGATGAAGGAATGGGAAATGCCAGGAAAGACATGTATATGCAATTAAATGGGGAAGTAGAGTGGAGCTGTTTCTTCTGGTAGAAATGACCAAAAAGATGATTCTAACACCCCAGCTCTTAGAATTGATGTAGTTGATCTATGTGGAAGGATACAGAGGAAAAGTACCAGAAAACCAAGGAGAGAGCAGAAGAAAATAGGGCCCAGTTTAGGAGTTAGATTAGACTAAGCAATGCAAGGTGTTTGAAGACAGCTTTTCAGACCAAGGTAATTTAGAAGCGGAAAATTCAAGGGTGGAAGTTGTGTGCTCATGTCTCTGTGCAAAAGGAAACCAGAGGAGCACACTATGGGTGTCAGAGCCCATGGAGGGATGAGGGACAGTGAGACATCAGGTGAGGTTCTGACTGCAAAATGTATTCAGAATTTAACAACTTAACAACTCAGATGTGATAAACACAGGTTTGCAGGTGAGAGCAGTAGCTGGAAACCCAAGTCCTTACTGTTTCCAGAAAAAGCTGTATCTGACTCATGAGTTTAGGCCTTGGCCTGTGATATGGGACTATTCTGTGTGCATTCATAACTCATCCCTGCTCCTCCTCAGCTCTTTGTAACTGCTGCAATAATAATAACTGGAACCAGCTCTTCCAATGGAGTGCTTCAGCATGGTGCATTGACATTAATCAGTCCTGCTGATCACATCAATATGAAAACTAAACTTTATGTTTCTAAAATGAGTTTGATGGAACAATCTTGGGCCCAAGCTAAGAATTAGGGCATGCAGATGCCTCATAATATGTAAGCACAAAATATTACAGATTTCTCACCCACATTGCAGGAGTTTAAATTGGGTCAAGCAAGGAACTTTGAATAATATATCTGACTTTTTGGTTTGTAGTCCATCTTTAGCTCCATTAGAGTACAGTTTGATTAATAGAACCTGTAGTCACCCTTGTTCTGTGTATCAGGCTATTTTCTTTCAGAAGTTATTATTGCAGTTATACAAAAAGGTTTGAAACTGTCTGTGCTTGCTCTTGCAGTTTTGATTTCATATATTCTAAGGAGCATGCTAAAAATGTTGTTTTACAGCTGTGGCCATATCTTTCATGTGTACTGTCAAAAATGGACTAGATTGACATTTAGTAGTTTAGCTCCTGGCAAGTGTTGGATATTTGTCAGCACCACTGTTCCATAACCAAAAAAGGCATTACTTGGAGAAAAAAAAATTCTTTCAAACAATTTAGGTTTCTGCTTCTGAGTGCAAAAAAGCAGGCAAAAGATATTTTATATTGTGAGCATGGAGATTTTCCTCCAGCAAAAATATCTGATAAGTTTTCTTTCATAAGGGTTGGTTTAAATTTAGGCTTTCAAAATACACCAAGTTGGAATTCTGGTGCAGTGTGTAAATTTGTGTTGCTACGAGCTGAGGCTGGCAACTAATACATAGGAGAACTTGAAAACCAAGAGAGTGGAGCATTAGGGGGAGGCAGCAATGAGAAAGGGACTTGGGGAAAGAACTTTCAGATTGTATGCTTGACCTCTGTCAGTCATTTGCTTTGCAGTAGGAAAAATATAAACTAAACCATTGGCCTTTGCAAACTTTGAGAAGGCTGCTTTGCAGAAACTTGTCATTTTCAATCATTGAAGGAAATGGGAGTTCAACTGCAAATTCCACCGCAGTTTGAAGGAACAGTTTATGCTCTATTAGGACACTTTCTTTGGAGTCTTTTTCTCTTTTTTTCATATACAAAAGGTATGACACTTCCTGTCCTATTATTTTTGGTAGGAATGTTTCCTTTATTTCTCATCCATAACTTGTGTTTATCTTCATTATCCTTTTTTTTCTTTTAGGCAGGAAATCCTAATTTGAGAATACCACCTAAAATCCAAGGTACTTCTTTATTCAACACTTGTAAGTGTTTCTGTTGTCTCTGCTGGACATTATATCATTTCCCTGAATACATGAGCTAACAGTATCTTGCAGTATATGCTCTTTTCATAGCTATTCCTATGTATTACTACGTTTCTTCACTTTTATTTTTCACTTAGACATAAATATCTGCAAAAACTGTTATCAAGGAAGTTTAAGCAGTAGGGAAATGCACTCCTATATTGCTCAAAGAACCCACTTGTCTCAGTTGCAAGCAGCACTTCCTCACACCCAGTTTCTTCCTAAATCTCTGGCCTTAGTATGAAGTGCAATGGCTGCTATAAATTAAAGCTAGGTGTTTGATTGCTGATGAATACCTATACCAGTGCCAAAAAAATTAAATCTACAGTCCAGGAAATACTCAGGATGCTTCCTTTTAAATCGAGAAAATCTCTCTCATTAAATAAGTTAGAGGAAAATTGATCCAGGACATCTGAAGGCATAGTAAAGTGTTGGGTTGTTTTTACTCGATTAGGGTTATATCCTGGCCAGTAGTTTGATCAGGATATTTGGAAAATCTAGAGTCATTCTACCAGAGGAACCATTGCCCTCTCTGCAGGTGTTCAACAGGAGTTCACAGCTGAAGGGGGAAGGAAGGGTTTGCTCACAGTCCTGTCCTCTCATGCTGTTACTTCTGGTTCCCTTTGATCCACGAACCAAGTCTCTGTGAGGAAAGCAGTGCCTTGCTGTATCTGTGCCTGCTGTGGATCCTGAAAAATGACAGATGTCAAAGGGGCCAAGGTGGGTCCCTGCCACGTGTGCAAGCTTAAACACACTCATGTCCTCAGCACATGTGCAACTGAGCAATGCAGTGGCTCATGTTAGAAAGCATTAACAGCTCAATGTGGTATAAAGAAATCTGTAAAGGCTCCAATTTCTGTGGTCATAACCCTTTCTGATTTAGGGAAGCTGTTTATTTTAATAGTTCACTTAGCTCTACTGATGCGCTCTAATTGAATTCAGCTGAATTATTTCCCTGTCTGCTGCCAGCCTTCGCCCTCCTGCAGCTCCCTGGCAACCAGGTTGAGGGTAGGCTTTTAAAAGAGGCACAGACTCTCTTCTGCAGTCTGCTGAAATATCACTCCCCTCATTATCAGCCAGAGCATTATCCAGACTATTGTCAAGGAAGAGCCTCCTGTTCCAGCTGGCCTCCCATTCCCATAAGCAGGACCCTTCCCAAATAGCAACCTTCCAGGTCTCCACAATGAACAGCACTTTGGGACAGTAGCAGCAGCAACAGTTCCACCCACACCTTTTTTATAATGTGAGATCTNAAATTCTATAATTTGTCTATTCACAATCTACTGCAGTGGTAAATTGTGGCTGTGCCTGTAGATCTCCCATCATCAAAGGTACCTCACAAAGCAACAGCAATGCATGTCTGAGCTCTACTGTAAAACCTGGGCTAGACTGTAAAGCATAGACTCATTATTTCTGGGATTGCAGATAGGACTGAGTGCTTGTGACACATCCATGAACTTTGTTGGCCAGCACACTCCCAAATGGTCCAATATGAACAAGCTGGAAGCAGGGTGAAGAGAGTTTTGAAGCATTTTTCTTTTAAAATTTAGTTTGAAGACTACAGCACATTCTGGATATATTCAGAAGATTCAAATGCAGTTAGCCTCATGGCAATTTGAAATGTTCAGCATTTTCCTGTAAAATTCCTGGTAATGGGAGTTCAGATGCATCAACAGTCTTGCCAAAGTACAGTCATGATTTTGCTTTCCAAATGTGAAACTCCCATTGAAATCACTTGGTCACTTTCTATTACTTCAGTCTCAGTTGGACCAAATTTAGGAGAAACAGTCAGGGAAAAGTTTCATAGTGCTTCAAGCATGAGAAAATAATACAAAAAATACCCTCTAGCACTTTGGGAAATTTTATATAAACGGACAACATTGGACATGAAACAAACAGAAAATCACATAATAGTCTGACATTTAAGGGAATGTGCCTTGACTGCAAGGGACAAATGCAGCAAATTCCTTTACATTGTATATACACTAAGGAGAAAGAAAACAAAAACTTTATAAAATTCTCTTGCTAGATTAGCAATTAGCAATACTAGTGCTGAACTTGAAAAAAAAAAAAGCATTTCTCCATGTTTTGCATGAAACACATGCTAAACAGTCAGCATCCCTCACCCAGCTACTGCATGAGCTAGCCTGCAGTTTTTCAATGCATGTTCCTAAGATGAACAAATCACAAACCCTGTTAAAACTTTGCTTTATGAGACATAACCCCAGTGTCTCCCCCTGAAAGGCAGGATATAAAGGCATTTATAAAACTGTAAAAACTAAGATGAAGGCTGTAAGGAAAGGATGCTGAATCATAAACATTAATAGAAGTTTTTCTGTCCTAACTTTACTGTTGTATCCTTTATGGCATGGCAGAGAAGGCAATGCAGGGAGTAATACAATAATATTTACTTGTAGCATTTGCAGTCTCTACTGTGCACAGCATTAACATTGTTTTATTGGAATAATGTTATAATTTTTAACAGTTTAACTGACAGTGCTGGAGTCTGGGGGAATTTCCAAGTGCCCGAAGTACATGGGCTGCAGCAGGAAAGTCCCATTATCTGTGCATAGCTGTGTAGGGGATTGTTCCCAAGCTTGATGTCTGGTTTTGGCAGTCAGTGACTGGCCTGGTGCATGCAGGAGCTCACTACCAGACTAGAACAGATCAGAATAAAGTAAATTAAAATTTCCTTAAGAAAGGGGATTTCTGTCTTATCTACAGAACTGAAACTAGGGGAAAATGTTTTAGTATTTTCTAACATTTTCCCCCTTTCCTTCAAAACACTACAGTATTAGGTTGACTTACAGCATTCTGAAAAACTTAATATTTTGCTCTTTAAAACTATCCTTATCATGGCCCAAACATAAGATAATTTGGTTTGTTTTATTAAAATCTCTTATGAACTTTTTACGCTGTAGCTATTCTTCCCAAATGAGTCATACAATAACCATTCCCAGTTTGTAGTCAGTTCTCCAAAGAAGCAGAAGAAAAAAGAAACAACTTCCTTTTAAGGGAATGAGACCTGTTTGTAAAGATAAACCTCTTTCTATTTCTATTTGAAGACATTCTCCATAACCCTAGAATTGATAGTTATAAAAACACTACCTACTTTATTTGGACTACAAAAACAGTCCTAGCTATAGAACATTGTTTAATGTTAGCCTAAAGCATCTGTATATACACTCACACATGGGGGCATTGTTGAAACAATGTGTCAAACGAGCAGCAAGTTTACCAGAAATCGATAAGAAACAGCTTGAAAATTGTTTGATTTCCTTTTATTTAATATTTTTAAATAAATTAGTTTAAACAAAGGAATATTTAATATTTATGTGAAATGAAAACCGTCCAAGAGTATGTAATTGTATAAGTAAGCGAACAGCAATTTCTTTTAAAGTGATGTATGATTCCCAAAAGGAAGCATGCTGCTTGCATGCTAGAGAATTCACATGCTCTTAGAATTTGGGAAAATATCTGCATGCCATAATTTGCTGTGACAACCTCTATAACCTCTGAAAGCCACTGTTATTTTAATAGCTTTGTTGTGCTACTCAATTTCTGTCCATAGAAGCCGTAACTGGTATTTAAGTGTCCTCACTGGGCATTTTGTTCTCAGACTGTGGGCCTGCCAAGCTTATTCCATTAGCCCTGCAACCAGCAAATACCAGTTTCTCTAGTACCACATGAAAAAAAGATTAAAACATTAAAAATTTGGGATTACTTGGGGTTTCTTCTCCCTTGGGGGTGGGATCACTTTGCAGTCCAGGACAGCATGGATTGAAAATGTATTCTAATTTTAATGAGAGCTGGAACTCAGGTAAGAACCAGATTCTGGTAGCTGGTACTGTAAGGAAAGCTGCATTTGTCATGAGACTCAAAGTAAGTTTTAAAAAGCTGGGCAGATAGCCACAGTTATTTTACGGGGATTTTTAAAGACATTAATTTTTAAAGTATAAAATGTGCGATTGCACGCAAGTTAAAATATTTCACTGGATCTGTTACTTATATAGGAAGGTAAGAATAGAGTTATAAATTAGTTAAAGGTTGGAGGGGAAAAAAACCTGATATTATTTCAGACACATAAGCAGAGATGAATTGTTAAAGTTGTATTGCCATCCATTTAGCTCTGAACCCCTGACACTATAGTTTATTAGAGAGGTGGAGACAACAGAATCCTTTGTACCAGGGATTTATATTACCAGAGGAGCTACAGCAGATTTTCTGTGTTGTTAAAATAAATTAATCAAAACCAGCAGGGGAGCATCCTTGAATTACAATGGTTGCATTATTCAGAAACTGTAAAGATTGAATTTTTAAGGAAATCCAAAAGGCATGGAGCTTGGGAAGGAGCCAGCTGGGGTTATTTTTAATGCTGCCATTTTTGACAATTCTTAATGTAAGAAGCTGGAATATTGTTTCAAGCAGAGCCTTGGCATACATTTTTAATGTTTTTATTTAATTTTCTTCCTCTGAGTTATTACTTTTATGTACTAACACAAACATAACATGCATCTCTCATCCCAAATGGATCCTGAAGTACTTTCATGATCTTTGCCCAAGATCTGTGCCAGCTTTAAGGCTTTTGCTAAGTAAGGACGCAGTTCCACAGGCAGAAGGCTGCAGCCCACACATTCACGGAATGCATCGATCCTATAGCAAAAGCAGCCCGATGTGTTCCTTCTGGGAGCTGAAGGAATGTTTTCCTAACAAACCTTTCACAGAGGGAAGGGATGCAGGGTAGATGATGCCATTAGACCATAGGCACAAGCTGGAAACTTAGTTTAAAATATTTTGTAGAAACAAAATTCCTGCAGAGGGTCAGAACCTCCAGGTGCACATTTCTTGCCAAGATGACTGAAGGACAGACTCAGCAGGGAATGGCCACATGCTGAATGCACAGCAGTGACTTTCTGCAACACTGGTTCTGTCAAGGAGGAAGGGCCTTAAGAACATCACCATTTGAAGTGGTATTGTTTATGTTGAGGCACAGCTTTTCTTTTTTAGCATGAATGTATTTTTTATAAAATTATATTGCTAATTATGACAGATATATATCATTAATATTGCCGAATCCCTCGAATGAGTGAAACCTGGGACAAAATTCCTACTTGCTAATTAGTTTGAATTAAATCCTGGTCTCTTTCAAAACTTTTTATAATAGAAATAAGGATTAAGAAAGATAATGGGAAAATGCTATGAGGCTCAAATCTTACTCAGATGTTGGAATAATAATAATTTTAAAGAATTTTCTAAAAATAACAACAAAAGAAACGAGCACACGCAAATGAACGGAATAATCTTGACTGTATCAAACATCTGGAAAATGTAAGTGCACATGAAAGAGCTGTTTATTTTGAAGATTTAATTTAATAACTCATCCTGCTGAAGATTAACACGTGGCCATAAAATACCCACTTGCCATCAGATTTCACCCCAACATGGTCATAGAAAGATTTCAGATAGCCCTAGCTTCAGATAGCTCTACGATAGCAGCATCCCTTTTCATTTTGTGTGGCTACTGTTGCTCCAACTTTGCTCTAAGATGTCCTGCATATTTTTCAACTGTTAAATGATGCATCTGACTTGGCTGCCTTGCTGCAGAACCTCCGAGTAACCTTAGTGTGTTTAAATCCTAAACGATGCCAGATCCTCATGATTTGATTTTTAGACTGAAAACTGCACAGGAAGGCAACAAATAACTCCATCTTGTATCAAATTAAGAGGCACCTTTTGTAAATACTTCTGAAATTAAGACTCTGGCAGCTAAAAATCCAAAACCCTCCATGTGGCATTTGCCTATGGAAAGTGCATCAACTCCCAACAAAGGCCAAATACTAACTTTGAAACAGGAGACAAAAGCAGAAGGGAAATGGGCATCACTGCCTTCTCCTCTCATATGTACTGTGCTGCTTTCAGAGCTTATTTGTGAAAGTAAAACCAGTCTGAAGGAACATCTGGCAATATGACAGCATGGTACTCATGGGTGATTTTTCCAAAGATTGTAAGGAAACCCCTGTTAATGGACAAGTCAGCCCTGACCTGCAGCATTTTTCCAAATGCCAATGTCATGGGTTTATAGCACCAAACAAAAGGAATAGAGGCCAGGAGGAACTTGTGAAGGCACAGGTATAAACTAAAAACACATTTCTGTGAATTGGTTCCATAATTTTGTATTTGTTTCCTGAGCAAGTGCCTCCCTACAATTCAAATTACTATATACCTTAAAAATTGATATGCTGTATAGCTCCTTTTCTCATGGCACTGATTTTAGCTGTTTAAGAAACCTTTATAGCCAGACACATTTTCAGCATATTGGTGCTGGTTTTAAAGAGCTTGATTTCTGGTGAGGGGGGGGAAAAGCCTGGAGAGGTTTGATCTTTTCTGTAGTGGGTGCATTGGCATTTAGCCAGCGTCAAACACACTAGAGGAGCAATTTAAAAACTGCTGAAGATCAGGATGACATTTTAAGCAACTGAATAGGAATGTGAACATGTACACTGCTCTTTTTCACCTAAAAGATGATAAACTGACTCAGATTGCCTCAGAAGACTTTGCTGACACCTCTTACTAATAGAATTTTGAGGGAAAGCTCCTATTATATAAACTGCTAGTATCTCCTCAAGTTTCTCTGGGAAGCACACTTTTTAAGGATTACGTAGTCTTTAAAAAGACACAGGCCAGCACCTCTGTAAATTAAATTCAGTGTTAGAATCAGTGTTCAGTTTCCTTTTCTCTATATTATTTTGCCCTGAAACTTAACTTTTTTCTTATTAACTTTTACAATTAATTGAAAAAACACAGTGAAAGTAGCTTAATGTCACTGTGTCAGAGAGGACTGTACATTCCTCTAGCAAGGAAGAAATGAGTCAAAAGCAGCCAAGTGCAATTGTGTCAGGATCTGTATTTGAGATACTGATTTAGGGTGTGATAAGTGGGTTAAAATAATGGAGAAACTAGAGGTACACAAGGCCTGTGTGAGCCAAGTTAAATGGCCAAAATTATATCCAAGCACATGAAAATACCATCTGGCCTGAGAGCATCTTGCAAATGTAAAACTGAAGAAATCGACCAAAATTCATGAAAACTTTTAAATTAAACTAAACTCACTTGGGCCTAAGTGCAATTTTTGCTCTACGGGACATACAGGTATAGCATGAGATTATGTGGAATCCCCAAGGGTGAACAGAGCTTTCTGTAGTACTACAGACCTCTTAAAACAGAGATGACTTTATAACATATAATTTCTTCTCATAATGATCTGATGGAAAGCTATTGCAAGAAGCTTTTTAGTTGTTTATTAGACAAGAGAGGCACTGCATAGGGCTGAGTACATCTGGCACATTTGATCCAATCGCTGAAATAAATCATGTTCTTTGCTCTTGATGGAACACACCTGCCCACAAACACTGAACAATGAGTATTTTTCAACTTTTAAAAAAGTATTTGGATCTAGAGCAGTAAGTTTTGGAGAAAGATTTGGTTTGGCTCGCACTTTAGGTGAGCTCGGTTGCCGTGCTGTTGCCTACAGCAACACCCGAAACACCCAAAAAGAAAGCATTTTCTGTAAGAAGAAGGGCTCCTTCCCACCCTTTTCAGTTTCAGCTGATGATGCTAAAACGTGATCCCGTTTCTGCCCATCTATTTTTATCCCAGGGCCCAGCAGCTGATGAACCGTGCCAGGGTTTAATTCTTCAGCACTGGATGATGCAGGAATCCAGAGGCCTGAATACAAGTCTGATTTGAACAGGTCAGTGCATCTTTAGTTTTTGCCTGAGTCAATTAGCACCCCATATCAATTTGTGCTAATTCCCAGTCTCTGCAATTTTTCCAGGCCTCTTATGCAAATCAGGCCTGGAAGCAAACAAGCAGTGAGTGACCCAGAAGGCTGGTACGGGGCTGGGCACTATTGTTCTCAGGCTGCGCATTTCAGCGCCCTGTTTGTTCATAGTGTAACTCTAAAAAAATGACAGGCCACAGCCGTAACTACCTCCTCAGGCTTAATTATTGTAGTCTTTGTACTGCTCTTGCCAGTGTAGAAAAAGAGGCATTCATGAGCCTCTCACTACATTAAGATTCATTGGATTGTTTCTCAGTGTTTCTGTAAACAAAAAGGAAGAAAACTGAAGCTAGAATGACAAAAGGTTTTAAAGTCAAACCCCTTCTGCAGTCACAGACTGTGCCATGAAATCAGAAATGCTTTGGAAACATTATCCTGGGGATCTGGAAAATGACCTTAAAATAAAGCACATTTAGGAGCTGCATCAGGGTCCTTGAAATGAAAATTCAACCATTAAAAATTTAGCTATATCCCACCTGTACTACTGACCTGTTAATTTTAAACTATTTGAGTAAAAATGGGCTTAAGCTGCAAAACTCAGGTAGATTTCCAACACCACGGCTGGTCAATGATGTAGTCTTGCATTTGGTGTACTTCATGTTAGTCTATTCTTCATCAAATTAGTAAAATGAAGAGCTAGTGTTACAGACTGAAGTCATGACTAAAAGTGAAGGCAGACAAAGGATAATGAGGAATTTATTAAATCCACCATTTTAATATACTCAAAATTTGATCTAAATTGAATACAAGACCTGGGAGAGTTCTTACACCTCCAGGGATCCCAGCCCCATCTGCTCAGGCTGTTATCATATTGGGCTGCAAGAAAGTGAGGTTTGAGATGATATTTTCAACACTTTTAAATTATTATTTCACTGCATGTAATCAATAGTTGTGTGTAATATTACTATTTAATGTTCATAATATGGTGTCAGCTAGGTACAGAAATACTTTTGTTTTCTCTTTAAAGGATTACAACTGCTTCTTCTGAAATACTACTGAAGTATTTTTTAGTCAGGTTTTTTCGAAGATCAGGATTGTCCTAACTGTAGTGTTATGAAACCACAAGTCAAACCCTGGTACAAATTCATGGAGCCTTCCTTAAGGGTATTACATTTTATTTGTGTGCAGGAAATAATAAGTAGAAGTGAAAGGAAGATTTGGAATTACTGATTTGATGCTATGATTTTGATTAATTTGATATTCTGTGATTCTTGACTGGGTTTATGTATAAATTTTCCTGAGGGCGTTAATTTGGCACTTTAAAATTATGTGGTCTGAGTGGAACTGAGCTGAACGATATTTTCAGCTTCAGTAAGAAAGCACTGAACCTTTCAACCAAAACTTCTCCAAGGTAGACCTGTCTTTACACTCACTTACCTATGATTTTGGGGATTGCGAAGAGCACCACCTAGTGATAATCAATAAGGTCAGTATCATGAAAAGGTGATTATTTAAAGTGAGCATGAAGGCACACTGCAAATTAACTTACCAAAGGGACTGGAGGGCTCCAAAGGAAACAGTGTCCTAGTTGTGGTTTTCAAACGTCAAGTACTTTCCCTCAGTACCCCCAAAAATGCACAATGCATCTGAAGATTGACTTTGACTAACAGTTATCTGTTATCATGAATACCATGAGATAACAACTTTAATACTAACATCTTGTTTCAAAAGCTCATTATGTAATCTTCCTATACTATGATGAAACTCTCCATTTTGTGAATGGCTTATTTTATATTGACCAGCATAATATACTTATTCCACTGACTGACAATTTAGGTGAAACACTTCTAATTTCCTAGGTATCCTTTTTTTTTTTTTTTTGGAAAGCCAACAATTCTGAAACTTTGGTCTGTTTTTCTATGAAGGATGTCTAACAGCTGCTCCTTCATGAGAATCTTAGGCATTAAATAGTATCACATGTTGGAATTTGCTTAAAACATGCATGCTTAATGATAGTTTTTCCTAAATTGAAGGATTTTACAAGCAAGTCTTACACTATCCATCCTGCAAGTATTATTTCAGCATGCAGAAAACTCATTATGAATATATGATAATATAGAAAGTTCAGATTACTTCCATATGCATCCTCTGTAATTAAATCAGTGGCTTATGGCAGCTGGCCTTTGAAGTGATCTCTGCAAAATAGGAAAATGTAATTTGTGGAACAAAATGCTGATCACTCTGTTTCAGCCACATCTGTTAAGCTCTAGTAGTTCGGAGATTTCTGTGCTGAGAGAGTTCAGGAAAGCAGAAAGTTTCCTGTATTTCTTTCAGGAAGTTCAGTGGAAGTGATGGGCACTATTCTAACCAAATAACAAGGTTTGAAGTCAGAGGCATTTTTGCCCACAATTTTCAGTGAATTCACTGAAACTGATGTTTAAGTAAGTAGCTGTACTTTTGTATTTAGATAGAAGTACTACGGTGAGAAAGAGATAAGACAAGATAAGATAAGAGAAAGCAGAGCAAAAATTCTTGGCAGAGAAGACGAGGATTTAGAGAGGTAAATAGAGAGGTGACTGTTTCTGTGGCAGTGGATGAAGAAAGCTGTTAAAACTCATGACATGATTTCCCTTGATAGCACATCTTGGAAACACTTTCTATTACACAGGTATAGAAAACAATTGCAATTACTGTTGTACAGTTCTCCACAGAGATGCTTTTCTTACAGATGACAAGCAGGACCCTTGGAGCCTTTCCAAAGGGATGCCAGTTAAACTCTCGGTGATGGATCTACAAGATGGGTGTGTCAAGTGTTATGGACTTGTCCAGCCACATCTGTGCCTGCTGGAAAACTGTCACCCCCAGCTGCCTGGCACTCCTCTCCCTTCCCTCCTTCCTCTCCTAGCCTGGGGGTTTCTACACTTAAAATCTGACAGATAAACTGCTTGTAGGACTGCTGCCTGAGCTGTCAGGCAAAATGAGGTGAGTTAGCAAAGCCCTGAAATCTAAATTCTTTAGGGAATACCATTCAGCCAACACAGGTCAGTCTGTTTGCAGAGCTAAAGAACGTGAGAGGGCAGTTACAAGGAGTGCCTTCAACCAGTAAACATTTGCCACTGAGGGATATGTCCACTGGCTAAATTTTTCCTTAGCTTGCACTGATACACTATCAGTGCTTTAATAAACGGCCTCTAGTTTCTGATGTCAGCCTACTCTGCACTATTAGCAATCATTTCTTTCTCACAAATAAGCAGATTGAAATGCCTTCCGCTCAAGTATCTTTGTGCTCACACACACTTCCAAGACAGGTTGGAAAAGAAATATACCAAATAATTACCAAATAACTTGAATAAAAGTTACATTATATAACTGTGTTATCACAATACCCCAAAGTCTAAGGTGTTTTTTTGTTCCTTTGAAGGGAATGACTTCTGCTAGATACACAAATCTGTACTAAATAGATCCATAACAAAATCTGCTACACTCTTCCCAATGAGGACTTTTTTTCATGATATCTGCTTCTAATTAAATAACTGCACTATATTATACATACTAAGGCACAATCCTTTGCCCTTTGAAGCCAATGACAAAGCTCCCAATGAGTTCATGGAGAGAAAAGTAACTCCTCTGTTAAGGCTTCCTTCAATGCAATTTCATCTGTTAGGTTTTTAAAACAGAGCTTCAGCTTTGCCACCTTTGGAATATCAGCAGCTCCTGATATTCCTGTATTAGGCAGAAAGTACTAGAAAGGACAAATTTAGTCTTATTGAATTATGTTTCCCTGTCATTCTGTTTGCTTTTCTTTCTATTACTATGAAGAGCCATAATGGACATATGGTGTCTTACATTATTTTTATTTTAGAAACTTTCTAGAAATTCAATATTGCAGCAATTTATGCCAGACGTGGCATGTTTATGCTATGGAGAAGGTATCAAATGAAACCAGCAGTATAGAACTCCACAGTTTATCTACTTTCTTCATAGTTTTGACCCATCATCAGTTCATCTGCTAATGAATTGTAATATAAAACATGCCTTCAAAACTCAAAGCATCCAGTTTCCTAAATAGGACCATATTTCTAAAATATACTTACAAAAAGGCAAGTTCATAAAACAATGATTCCACAGCTACTCAGTCCAGGATGACATAACTCTTTTGAAGTAAAAGGTTACCCATGCATTCAATGCCCAGTCCCAGATGTAGGAAGGAGATGTAAAACAAAGAAAGAGATGTAAAGGATTCCAAATATTTTTCTGTAAAGTAGAATGACAACTTGCAGACAGTTTCCCTGCTAAATAAGAGAAGGACGGTCTGTGCTGTGCCCAAGACTGCAGAACATTGTAGGGAGCTCAAGGTCTAAGCCTGTTTTCATTGGTGAGTTTAGAGCCAGGGTTTTGTTAGAATTTACCTTCCACATAAGCCACAAATAAGGCAGCCACTTTTCACTGTTCTTAGCTCTCCACTGAGAGCAAGGTCCTGAGGTGTTTTGAAGATTTTTGGCCTTTGTGCACAGCACCAGGTTGTATTGGCAGGTAACCAAAACACTGCACTTTGATTTTGGTGCACACTGAAGTGTTCCAGTCTAAACGTATGTTAGTCTGATCCTAAAATTCCCACTGACTATGGCCTACAGATTCTAATGAAAGGGTGCAGATGGGATAAATTACAGAAAAGGAAAAAAAAATCCACTGTGTAACTTGTGTACATTAGGTTTGAAATTTAAAACCTTCAAGCTGATATCCAGGGTTTTTTTACTCCCAGTTTTGTTCCAGCCAATGAACAACGCTTGTGAGTACTGGTTGTAATCTAAAAGTTATAATTTCTGTCCATAGTTAATTCCATGCACAGAATTATTCCTCTTAAAGCTGAAGCTATCTCTGCTAATCCTTCTACCTTTATAGAGTGCTAAGCATTTAACTTATGAAATATGGTCCTTTAAACTAATTTCTGCTCTTAATATTTCTTCTGCAAATAGGAAGAACACTGAGTTCTGCATTTGAAAGAAAAGCCTTCCATGATATGCATAAATTGTTAGCTGTGTCCTCTTAAACAGTCTGACACAATCCTAGAGGGCTCTCTAAATAACATTTCCTGTTGTGATATTTTAATGTGAACTTGGCCAGAAGTCTTACTATTACATTCACATCCACAAGATGTGGATGGCAGAAAATGCAATGGCAGAAAATACAGAACCATGACAAGTAATAATGTCTTGCAGTGTATTTTAAATATTTCCAGCAAAGAAACTACAAAATGAAGCAAAGTTCTATACAAAGCAGCTAATCTAATTTAGTAGGAATACACTGTTAGATTTCTTTGGTTTGTTTAGTTTAAATCAGTGTGAATTATGGTGTTCATTCTATTCCATTGAAAACCCGCCCAGTGTGAGAGTTGGAAAATCATCAGTTGGAAATAAGCTCAAATGAATAACACCATGTATCCCAAACATGTTTGCATTTGCCTAAATAGTGTGGGAAGCAAGCCAAAACCAGCTTGGTATGTAGTCCTGTATATCCAAAACGGGGTATACACTCATGTGCTAGTTCAGCTGCAGCTTTTAACTAGATGGGACTCCAATGCTAAACATTTCCACTGGCACAATGGCTGGAATGCAAAAGCTTGAAGGTAGGGAACACAAAGCCCTAACGTTTAGCAGAACATGTAAACCTTTGGTGGTTAAGGTGCGTGGGTTTTTTTTTTCTTCATTATTTTTCCAACTAGCATTGTCAAATTTTTCGGAACAGAGTTATTTAGCAGTGGTCTATTCTAGCTAGATTGGGGGAACCTTACTTTGTTCCTCTGTTTTGCAAAATAAATTAACTTAAGCTCCATAAAGCCCAGCTTCTTCCAGTCTGTCAATGGAAGTTTCGTAATTAACTTAAATAAAAGCTGAACTATGTCATGTAAACATGTGCAAAAATGTATTGGTTATTAAATTGGGTCAGGACTTGTAACACAGTCAAAACTCTCTCCAGAAAAGATAGACAAACCCACAGTCTTCCACATAACTCCTTGTGTGAAAGAATATGTAAATATGCCTTGCAGGGTTTCCCGAAGATCAGCAAATACCAGCTGTGTCAGATGGTCTGAAGGGTGAATTTGAGAATAAGAGTCTGCCTGGGCTGCAAAAACAATCTATGTTTGGAAATGTATTAGCCAGCAAATTTAAACAAACAGTTTTAAATACAGGCCAAGTAAGGCAAGTTGTGTTTAAAATCATGTAGGTTGACTCTAAACTCCTCTCCTTTGCTGCCAAAGTTAAACTAGCATGTTTTAAACATGGCTTGTTCTGCTGATTGCTATTGCATAAAGTTGTGTTCAAATCCTGCTTGAAATATCAAGTGGTACAAACGAGGCAGTATCAGCAGGGTGGTGTTAGGCCAGTGCTGAGCTTTCACCCAGCTCGCTGAGAACTGTAATTCCAAAGAGTGGTGAAGGGAAAGATCCTACTTTCACTAACCTCATTTACCTGCCTGCAAGTATGAGCGTTTGCCAGGGGTGACAATGTAAGAGCATGACAACAGCTTTAAAAGGTTTCCTTTAACCCAGCAGCTGTGATATCCTTTGTGGATAGACTGTTTGCTAATATATATATTACACATATGTATGTGACAGTGGCATGTTTTACCTGGCCTCAGGATCCAAAGCATAACTGTGCTAACATGTCTCACCCCTTATATTTTTTTTCTGTCAGACCAAGTGTAGAGGTCAAGTTGATGAAAATCTCTTAGGGTTGTTCTGTATGTGTCAAGTATTTTGAATAAATGCAGAGAAAAAGCCAACACAGAAACAGCCACAACACAGCCCACCTCTGTTTACATCCAGTATTAAGTAATCATATTTAGACATTACTTTTCACACTGTTGGTTCTTTGAGTTTCACTTTCTGTTTCAGGTTCTAATGGATCCAAAACAATGAATCTGAGACTTGAAATCTGAGCATGTTGATGGACAAGGGCACAAGTCTAAAATGACCAGGCAGCCAGTTGTCACATGTCATTACGAAGCCAAAGGTAAAACTACAATTTGGGAAGCAGTAACAGAAGTCTCCTCATAAGCATCTCTTCATTTTTATTTTTAGGATACTAATCTGGATTTCCTTTGAAATGCTTATAAGTCTGAGTCATGCAACTTGTCTCTCTTAAATATTAAAACTATTTGGTTAAGTGCCCAAACCTGAATTACTAAGACTCTGACACATACAAACAATGAGTTCATCAAATTACTGTTTGGTGTAGGTAACAAATATGCTGAGAATAATGTACCTCTCTTGCAAAGATAATTTAATTGCTGTTGAATATAAATCTAAATCCTGTATAGGAAAACTCCATTAAATTACCTCTTGGAAAAGAGATACTTCTTAAAGGATATAACTTTACTGTTAACTACTGTTAAGTATTAATAGAAAAAGTCACAGGACTTTTTTCATATGCTAGTTCAAAAAATCAGCCATTATTTTGTATATATTTTAAATGAAAAAAAAACCACAAAAAAAAAATTCAAGAGAAAAACCCCCACAATGGTATCAATTTAAAAATATTCTTTCATATATCTCATGGTAAAATGGGAAGGACATCATGCATTGGTTAGCTTTTATATATCTTGAATACTTATCCTTCTAGGGTCACTGCTACACTGAGATTTCCCATTTCCTGCTTTGGGAAAGCCATCCTACAGCACAGCACTGATACAGTTTAGTGAAGGGATACACACAACCACTGTTATCCTTAGTTTTGGACTCATGATTAAGCCTTTTTTTTTTTTTTCAATAACAATCATTTATTAGATAACCTTCTTAGCATAGTGTCTTTGGACATAGCATTTTAAAATACTTTATTTTAAGGCACGTATGTTATATTGAGACAGTATATAGAATATGCAAATTATTTTTAAGTGAAAAAAAAGTTTTATTAAGTATTTGCAACATTATTGGACTTCACAAAGTTAGTTGGTGTAGAGACAGGGTTTAGAGGAGGAAAATTGTTAAATACTTCTTATGCCTCTACAGAAAATGCATCAAATTTATGTGTTGAATAAGGGTTTAAAATAGGTAAGAAGAATGACACTTTCTCATACTTTAGAAAAATCCATTTGTTGCAGTCTCACACTAACAAATTACTGAAAGGTCTTGAATCTAATTTAGTGGTTGTAAAATTATTTGCTGATGAAAATTGCCTGCTTTATCTGCAAAAGTACTTGTTCAAAAGTACTGAGATTTTTTTGGTAAAAAGTTTGTCTTTACCTCTCCCTTAACACTTTGCATGGTAACGGAACACAGTAATTTATACTCCAGGAATAATTCTCATGGATTTCAGTGGGAATGCTACTTGAATATATGCTTTTGGAGCTATGCAGAAGGGGGATGGTTTACATACTATTTATAAATGTAATAAAACTATTTTAAAAGGCATAAAACAAACTGGTAAAAGCTGTTTCTGGCAGTGAGCTGCAGTGACTTATTCCATCAGCTTTAAAAACACTAAGTTTCCCTTATAAAAGAGTAGGAAAGTGTGAATTTGGGAATTCTGTGTCCTTAATGGATTATCTCATTTCCCCCCTCTTCCCTTTAGATCTGTATCACAATCACTTCTCCACTCATGACCAGAACCTGAGTGCCCTTCCCTCTACTCTAACAAAGGTAAGCAACCCCACTGGAGCTTTCATTTACAGGAAAGCAAACTTGTACCTGTGCGTTTTTTCCTAAAAATACATCTTATTAGTTTCCTAAATGTGAGTATATTTTCCTGGGGATTTTCCCATTAGAAAATACTGTGTATTATTGAAAAGACATTAGAAGTAAGGTACAACTGTCTCAAGTCTCAACCTTTAGTCCTAAAACAGAACCCACATTTAACTGCCCCAGTCTAGTATGTAAACATGAAAAAAAACCCACCCATGCCACCCTTGAATAGACCGTTTTTTTATCAGGAAAACTAAAATTTAGTCAGAATCTTGTGGTTTTTACTTTTGATTTTATGTAATCAAGGCCACTTGCCTTTTGCTGTTGCTCACCATTTTTTAAGTTCTAGCTACAAGTTTTCACTAGATGGCAGGACTCTACTGCCATCTGTTATCAGAGGCTTTACTTGCACAGCAACAGCTGTCCATCGGTAGGAAAAGGTGAACAAGTTTTCCAAAACATAGAAAAACAAACAAAAAAACTGAACTGGAATGAGAAAAAATATTCAGACCCTCAATAAATCATAGTTCTTTTACTGGATATGGTTAATATGATAAGCGGGAAATGAGGGATAAGAAAAGTGAAAGATGTTCTTTTCTTGGCAGAGGAGCTAAAAGGACCTTCTCCTATAAAATGAGGTAGATTTATTGTTTCTGCTGTTTGTGTAAAAGTTAACTGATACAGTAAATTAAAGTTAACTAATAAACAAGTGTATTGACAGCCTGAGAAAGTTACAGCCTAGACACTAAAGTACTGATCTAAAATACTATATCAAAATAAAACCAACACACTCAATGTACTACATTACCAAGATACTGGAAGGAGATAAGATACATTTGAAACTCTGTCCCTCAGTTTAACTAGGCAGAGCTCATGGGATGCTGATGGGTCCCAGTACTGTTTCAGCCAGTGGTATTTTGCTGAGCTCAGAGGTCTGGACAAAATTTGTCCCTCTTTTCTAAGGGAACAGAATGCAGCTCCATACAGTTACATAAGCCCTAATAACCGTGACAAATCTTCATTGTTGCACCGGAGTGAGCACTGATTTTTAACAAAACTACTCTTGAAATATTATTTCTGCAAGTTGGGGCTACCATCTCCTATTTTTAATTCATTGTAAACTTCTACTGCCTATCTTGCCTTCCTTCTATACGTGCAGAACATTTATAAAGTGTCCAGTAATTTTCAGCATTGCTTATGAAATATAAGAGGGAACGTTTGGCATCTATAAAGCTGCTTCTAAGACTGGATAACTTTCCAAAACCAGAGATAAGTCAGTGTAATGCTTTCCAGGATTCTCAAAATAGTAAGAACATTTTCTCATGATAAAGCTGTATTTATTCTATGACCAGAGTAGAAAAACTAGCATAAATAGATGACCGAAGCAGCATTTCCTAATATGAGATTGAGTTTTGCGATGTGCTGAAGGCACTCAGAGCCAGAGAGCAAAGCAAACAAGAACTAAAATGCACACGTTGTGTCACAAGTGAAACATTCAGCATCTAACAAAACTTTTACAACACCTGCAAGCTACCAAAAAGTAATAATTCCTTTTTACTGAAATGGACAGAACCAGCCACATGTAGAATCGCTGCAAAACATTTTAGCAAATTCAGACAAGCATCATAACAAGATCCACACCAAGCATTTCCCTGGAAGCAGGATGGATTTAAACAAAGTGGTCCTGTCATCCGTGTCCACAAAACTCCAACAACCTCTTTCTGTCATGCTCCTACCTTGGCGATTTGCAGAGGCTGCTTCTGTTCCTTGCCCCCTTGCAGCCTGAAGCCCCACGGCGCCCCTCCGCTCATAGCAATGCAGAGATAATCCCCTGTGCCCATTTTCCTGGTGCAGTTGGGCAGCATTCACATATAGGAGAACATGAAAAACTTGGCTTGCAGATGTTCAGCGAGCTGGAGATTTGTCTGCCGGGCAGAGCTGGAGACCCAGAGCACCACACTGTTGCTGCTGCTGTGTACTGCACGAGCAAATGTAGTCATTGAGGGGAATGGAAGAGCTCCTTCGCACCGAGGGCACAGCCCACTCTTTCGTCAGATTCTGATGCTCAGCCCACCCTCAAAGCAAAGTAAGTGAACTTGGAACTTGAGGGAATGCATACAAAGAGAGAGACTCAGCCGTGAGGCAGAGAAGGCTGGATTTAAACATGACTTTCCTGCCAGCCAAATCAAAACAACAGCAAAAAGAAGTGTAGATTTCCTTGTGACGATTTGGGAAATAAGTTTCCTTTAGTAAATGGTGCCAGACATTTAAACTCTAATTTACCCACTTATTGAATTTTTACTCCAAGGAGAATCTCAAGTAAAACACCACATACATCCTCTAAATAACTGAGACACTTAGACTGAACTGGCTTTAGGATTTTCATCTCTAGTCTGCATGCACTTTCTGCAGTACTGCAGGCATGTAAGAGGGAAAAAGAAAAAAAAAAGAGAAAAGCTTTATAATTAATTTCCCTGTCATCCCTGTCATGGAATTGCTTCTTTTTCTAGTTCTCTCTGACCTCAGTGTAGTTTAACATGTGCTGCAAATTAGCAATCACCTGAATTACTATTGGACCCTAATAATGCCTGTTCTTATGCAGCCTGCTGCCTTTCCTACCAGAGAAGGGAAGAGGGTTAGTGAAATGAAGTATCAGATCCCTCTACAGATGCTATCAATGGATGGTTTGCACTGTGTCATTAAAGGGGAACCTTAATATAACCACCCAAAAAAAAAATTCATTGAGGTGGTTTAAGAGGTGATTGTTCTTTAGCACAAGTAGTAGTCTGTTTTAAAGCACATTGCATTTTGAACTAAGCTGGTTCTAAAAGAGACTGTTCAGCAAGTGAGCTGTCTTTATGTCTGGACAAGTTTCTGAAAGAAACACCTTTTTCTTTGAGTCCCAGGGTACTAAGACATCAGATTCTCACAGTATAAATTCACTGAGATCCCTCTCTGAAGTGTTTCCACTTCGTTGGTTCTAAGCTGTCAGAGATGTTGGGGCTACAGGAAACACTCATCATTTCAATTACATGACTTTGCATCTAACTAGCAGATAACAACTGAGGGTTTAAACCTATTCAGTGCATCTGTCAATTAAGTGACCCCTGGAGTGATGCTTCAAAGGCAAAATATGAAGGTAGAGTCTTCTGTTATACTGAAATATTCTAGCTGGAGAAAGTAGACAGACTTTTAGGAGTTTGAGTCCTTCATTAGTCCTCTGAGACACTGAGGTAACACAAAGCCTGGGTGGAGAGAAGATCCCTAATCAAACAGAGGAAAACATCACTCTCTCAATAACAGGATTTAGTAGGAGGAAGAATGCTTGCTTCATTGACTACAAGTCAACAGCACTGAAGAAGCAAAACAAGCACAGTTGCCATATAATTAAATACTTAGGGAAAACACCACCAGAGAAGCCATACTAGGGAGTGGGATGGCCTTTAAAGGGATTTTACTAGACAACCTTTGAGTGCAGACACCTCATTTGAAATAGTTCAAGGTGGCTAACTGCTTACTATCTTCTGCAGTGTTGATATGTTGCTGTAGCAGACAGATATTTTCATTTTTCCCGAGGCAGAATCTTGCTTTAGAGAAAATATTCTCCCTTTTACCTAATGATGCAAGTTTTTATAGATTTTACAGCAATAAAATTCTTCAATATATAGCTGCAACAAATGCTCTATGACACTCTGTTAAACACAAAAATTAAGCATCTGTTTTAGGAGAATTTATCACATAATTATTAGTCCTTCAAATGTTACAAGCTTGGGATGAAATGCTTAATTACTGTTAGGGTATTTTAAGCTTGTGTAGTCTCTTATCATTTTGGTAAAAAGGAATAATCAAATCTGATCTCCATTTCTGAACTTCTTCATACACTTATTGGAGAAATCAAATTAAAGATTTAAAGAAATCAAATTAAATATGCCCCTGCATTTGGATGGTCACATATGTGATAGGAATTTGTACTAGATACAGATGTTTCTGTCACTTTTGAACATGTAGCTGAACTGTGTACAATTCTAGAACAAAACAGCCTTGATTAGTGATTGCTCAGCTGAAAAAATGACCAGTCGTAATACCAGGATCTCTTTGATTTTGATGTATGACAAAGCTTTGGGCATATTTTAACCTGGTACATTTAAAGTGATATAGGACTCTTTGCTTGAACTGACAAGAGCTGTGATCCTGACTGGAGAAAAAAATAGGAGAAATAACTTTTGTCTTGTCAGCGTGTTGAGGGACCTTTATAACAACAATTTCAAACAAATTGCTGCTTTCCCCTAAGGGATAATTTCTTGTTTGCTCTGCAGTAAGGAAACCATTTGAAGTCTGTAACTAAACTAATCTCATGATGGGGAGACCCAAAGCTTCCTATGTCTTAATCTCCCAAAGAACATTCCATAGGCCTTAACAATTCCCAGTGGCTTTATATGAATTTTTAAATGCTTATGCTGCAGCATGTTTTGCTTTTTAATACAACTCGTATCTTTTTGTACACTCTTGCATCCTTTGGGATTTCCAAATGCTGGTCAGAAACTGGACATCAAGATAAAAGTGAAGTCCATAATGAAATTTATGACTTTTTGGTCACTGTAATTTCTAGAGCTTAAATAAATTGCATCAATTCTGAGACAATTTTCAAAATACACTGAAAAATTTCAAGCTAATGACAACTACTGCCACCATTTCTACTGTTTCACTAAAATCTAAAGATCCAACTCTAGGCACCAAATGATAAAACTTTTAGGTCACAAACAATCCTATAAACTGGGGAAATGTAAAATGGCAGAACTTACTCCAAATCTATCTGTGTCCAAATACAGAGAAAGTTTTGGCCTCAATCTGATCTTGTATTAAAAAATTTCCTGGTCAAACCTCCCCTTGCTCATCTCCCTTCAGGAACTGCCAATCAAAAAACCTAGTGCAATAGCCTGGATGAGCTGTGATAAGGTAGGAACAGCCACACTTGTAGAATAGCCAAAGTGAGACCATCTATCCTGAAATGTTGTCTCTGTTAAAAAATGGGAAATGGAACATGGAAAAGGGTGCATTTCTTTCTTTTCCACTCAAAGACTTCCTTAGCTGGATGTGGCAGTTCTGTACTTTGTAACAGGAATTTCTCTTCCATGAACTTTTGGATGTTGTTTCCTTTTGAGCCCACATAACTTCTAGTACCTATAGCTTCATGAAGGAAGTCGTCTCTAACTAAATAGTGACATAAATAATCACCTTCTCTGCCTTGAATCTGGATCCCATAGATTCATCTGATGTCCCCTGCTCCATGGATCAAGGCAAACTGTGACCAAGCAATCCCCAGGCACATTTCCCAGGCTCTTATTTTACAGACCTTTTGCATGTCCACTGTTTTTCAAATAGAGAGTAGAATAATTAGTCATCCTTTACTATCTCACACCTTTCATTCTCCTTGTTTTCTTTCTCTACATCCTCTATAGTTCTAAGGCCTTTTTGAAATGAGGGTCTGCAACACCACACAGCCCTCAGGGAACAAATTTGGGATATATGCAATAACATCATGATATCTATTTTGTTCTCTATTTTCTAACCCCAACATTGCTAATACCTAATTTGCTTTTTCAATCCCTGTAGAGTTAATATGTTTCCAGAATTATTTAAATTCCTTAAAATCATGTCTGATGCTGCTTAGTTCAAAGCACATAGTTTTATACGTGAATTAATGTTTTTTTCTCCAATGTGTACCACCTTATACTACTAGGCAATGTTATGGTATGGCTGCTCAGTTTCTTAAAAGTCTTTGGTGAAGGAATTTGTTGAAGGCCTTTTGTAAATCCAAGGTCAATCAGATCACCCTTATCCACGTGTTTTTTATCCCCTCAAAGAACTGCCTTATGTTTGTGAGGCAGGACTTCCTTTTATGAAAACCTTTTTAACTCTTCCCAGATAAGTCTTATTTATCCAGATGTCCACTGTTCCATATTACAGTTTCCACCTCTTTGTTTTGGATTGTTATCAAGGCTGACAGGCTTCTTGCTTTCTGAGTCTCTCTTGTAACACTTTTGCTGAAAAATGGCACTCTCTACTCTCAGTAATGTTCGGCTATTTCAGCTTTGAATTCCTTTAAAGCTCTGCATGGTTTTGGTGACCACTTCTTAGTTTTCTTTGCCTCATCTGCTGCAACTTACCCTTATATTTTTTCTTTGTACTGTAATAATTTATGATACTGAACAGTTTTACTGCAAGTGGATTTATCTAAAATCTAATAATCAGTATTTCTGCAGCTGAGTTCAGATGACATTCTTCAAATGTGAGAAGAAATAAGACATATGTTTGTCTTTTCATGCAGCAATAAAAGCAAAGCTTTCATTTCACCTACAGTAGTATCCTAGGTCTGTGGATTCTTTAAAAATGCAAACATTTCCACCCATTCCTTAGTAATGAGGAAGAGGCAGAGGGAAAGGGGATATCATGATCTCTAATTTATGGGCAGCATTTTACTGCTGTAAGTACCCAGATGGTCTGACTTCCTCCTTTTTCTGCATTTCATTTTCTTTTCATATCTGATTTTCTCCACATTAAAATCAACATAAGCTAGTTCCCCAATAATACCTATTTTAACAGCTTTCTAGAGATAACTGTATCATCTGTAAACAATTTCATAAACTACCCAGTTTATTGTAGAATATGAATTTAGCCAAATGGGAGAATTAGCAGGAGGGGGAAAAAAGGGGAAAAAAAGCGCCAGTGCTTATTCGTTTGGTGGGTTCTTGGTGGTTTCTTTGGTTGGTTGGTTGGTTTTGGGGGGACTTTTTTGTTTGCTTGTTTCTGTTTTGTTTTGTTAGTTATGTGGAGAAAATCCATCACATATAAATATATAGCTGTTTTAACAAAACGAATGATAAAATCACAGGCATGCCACTAAAGAAATCATGACATTCTCTTTTCCAAAAGAAGGGAAGATGACCTCTTTCAGTATATCGCTTCAAATTATTTTTTTAAAGTGGCTTCTGCAAACTGGGCTGTGTCAGGCACCTCAGCACATGTTCTTTTCCCAAATCATTGCCTAATAACATACCTTGTTTTGTAGTCCTACAATTCAGTAGTTACAAAAGGCAAAAGCAAATTTTGAAGGCAGATTTAAACATCCCTTTCCACAAATGTTACAGAAGTAGAAAAATACATTTCTGCTTAATTGCTACCCTTAAGTTTTTTTTCTCCTGACTTAAGAAGCAGCAAGGAATAGAGACACATGGAAAGGATTTAATTTTCAAAAGAGGTATAAAATGACAATGTGAATTAAATATATTGATGGAAGGTTCAAATGCGTGGCTCCAGCTAACATCCATTAAAGCTGTTTCTCTTCATCTTTTCCCAGCAAAATTCTCTTGTCCTACAAGACAAATTAATAAAATCCAGATGTTTTGATTGCCTGAGGAACCTTGCAGTGCACTGCCAGATAAGAGGGTTTGCTCACTGGAAGTAGAGACATGGAGTGGCAAAGGTACCAAAACCAGTAATACCACGTTCTTAGTGAAAACAAACTAAATATACAGGTCATGGATAATTTAGCTAGCTATAGGGCTAGACAGGAAAACTCTTCTTACACGCATAGGAGGCATAGCAGTTCCTTACCATTAAAGGTAAAAGCTTTTAATTTTAATCCCTAATGTGGATTTTGAGGCTAGGTACTGTATGATGGGTTGGAACTTGAGAACTAATCCTGCTTTCTTGTTTTTTTCCACAGTTTCAAGACTAGCAAATGAAGTGCAAAGGAAGAAGCAGAGAAAAGTACAGGAGGGTATTTCTCAGCATTTAGGTTACGGGGTGTCATCCTAGATTAGGAGTTTTGGATCTATTGTAAAGGAAAAAAGACCCGAATAAACTGGCAAAAGAAGCTACTTTCCTCCAAAACACAGAAACAATGTTGTTAGCATTGAGCATTGCAGAATTATACCAGAGTAAATAGAAATTTGAGAGAATGTAACTACAATCCAATTAATGAGCAGTTCTCAAAGCTGTGTACATAGGCCCTCTGCAGCCAAAGGCTTGCACCATTAAATACAAGACATAAAAATGTGTGGATAACTCAAAGAGACAAGAATCTGGAGAAGAGACCTCTCATATTTCTTTGGTGTTTGTCCTACCTGTTCCTACCACAGCCAGTCTCAGATAATCAGGAAATACTTTCCTCAACTGGCTAAAGAGAAGTAAATTTTTTTCCCCCTGGACTTCTTGGACAAAGATCTTTGGAGAAGGTTTTCCTTTATGAAAAGACAAGGATTTCAGATTGTGTCCAAAAACTAATGCACAAAATAGCTACAAGATTTTGTTGTGAGAAAAAGTAAAGCACATTCACTGCAAAGTTTTTGAACATGGAAAAAAAAATTGTCACACTGGAATTGCTGTTTCTTGTTAATCTAGAAGTAGGGTTTTGGACTAGAATTCATGTTTCCAGGTGTCATTCCACTGCTGGTTTTACTTATCCCAGTGTTTTAGCGAGTAAGAACTAATTTACTCTTGGGACTTGGAAAGACTCTTAGGTGTCTAATTCCTTTTCATTTTGATTCCCAGGAGATGGGATGACTACATTTTTGGCTTCAGTAGTCGGAAAAATTCTGATAAAAAGACTCTAAAATAAAACAAGGACTATTTATGTGTAACTTTCTTTCTTGTTTTGGCAGGGAGATGCTGCATGACATTCTTCCTAACAGGGCCTATGGGAATCAAAACTGATCTTCTTTGCCAAAGCTTGGAAGAGCCTTGAGTGGAACATGCATGTAAGTAATGCAAGCAGGTGTTTCACTTTCCTCACCTCTGCCCTAATGCTTCATCCTGCTCTTTGAATTGTCATTTAAAGGTGGTAGTTAAGTAACAGAGCACCTTTTATCCATCTGTTCATCTAAACCAGTCGGATTTTATGATCTCCCCTCTTCCTATTGAAAGAACATTTCACTCCAGCTTGTCGTGCTAAAGATATATACTATGCAAAACTCTCCTCTGATGTACAACAGTGAAATTAATCAAGAGTAATCACTTATACTTTAATCATAGCTGAGATATGGATTAGGCCCAAGTAATCTACTAAATTTTGAAAGTATTGTTTAATGTGGAACTCAGAATTGAACACAAAGATTTGACATTAGTCAGATGTATACTCACTTGCATCAGATTTCATCTTCTAAATTTTGTTTCCTGTTAGCAAGTGTAGAGGTGATTAACTCTTCTTGACTGGTTGCTTTGAAAGAGCTCAATTACATGGATGGCTGCAGTCCAGCATCAAAATCAACTATTTTTGCATTGCAGTTTAAAGCAGGTATTGTTTGTTACTTGGAAGGCTTGGGAGGCTCCTAAGAATGAATTTTTCCATAGTGAAAACAAGAACAGAAGAAGCAGAGAAAAACTGAGTTATAATCCAGTATGGGTCTTGGGAAGTTTGCATTCTGTTTTTACACTTGAAAATTCTCATTTTTTGGTCTGGGCCTGGAAAATGGGAGAAATAGCTTCTAGATATACAGTGAAACCTTGAGAAATATGAAAACTTCTGAAATTCCCTGCTTGTAGTTTGATAGTTTGTGTCCTCCTGGAGTATCCTTTCCTTCCCTCTTCCCTCTGTATTACAGCTGTAAGGTTTGTGAAGCAGCCTCTAACACTCATTTTATAACTACAGTGAAGTGCTTGGCTCATTGTCTGCCCCAGTGGGTCTGATGTTGGTGGTTCCAACTACAGCATCTGGCAAAAGGACAGGGCATAAAAAGTTGCCTTGGCATCAAGTCCTGCCTGCAGAAGGCAGACAGCACTGCTCACTCTGCCTCTGAATGGTTCTGCTTAGGCTTTACTAGAGAAGCAGAGGCGACACAACCAGGACCTCCCCGCATGAAATCTTAACCCCCATCCAAGTAACTGCAATAGATTAAAAAGCAATCCAGCTATCTTCATTCCTGGCAATAGGAACAAGAATTCCAACTCTTTGATAACTAATTCCTTTCCAAGTGGAGCAGATTCTATTGGAAAAATCTGCCCTCCAAAAACACCTTGATGTTTAACCCCTGCTGATCCTGCAGCTTTGCCCATTGTGCTGCATCGTCTTTCCAGGAACCAGTTTCCAGACTTCCCAGGTCCTTCTGCCTCTGGTACAGGCCTCTGCTTTTGGTGCCCATGTGCTCCCTAGCTGGCCTCGGCATGGATCTGTCTGTTTTCCAGACAACTGCCCATGTCTGCAAATGCTGAACAAGTGGTTTAAGTGCCTCCAGAGTGCAAATCTACCACGCATGCAGTGACACCAAGTGTGATGTAGAATTTTGCTCCTGCCCTTAATTTTAATGCCAGCTGCATTTCCTATCCCTCTGTTGCTTCTATGGTGTAAAACTAACGTGATGGATTTTTAAAGAAAATAATTCTGTTGTTTCTTTTTGTTGATCATGGGAAAGGAATCAATAGCTTTATACTACATGGATCCAAATAACACGAACCCAGTATTTTGAAAAATACTTTGTAATCAAGGCTGATATTTTTACAAAAAACCAAGATTCTTTCCTGATATGTAAATTTTCCCATGCTCAGATAGATTTTTCACTTTGACATTAATGGTGGAGTAAAGCAGAAACACAGGCAAAGTAAGAATACGCATAGAAGTATTTGCATCTTAAGTAACTCAATCAAATCACCAGTTTGCTATGAAGAACTTACTCAGCTACTCTATTTTATTGATAATGTTTAAGTACTGCTCTATAGCAAAACTTCACTGATACATCAGAAATTTTAAACACAAGCAGGAAATGTAAAATGAAAGCCAATGTAAATAAAGGTGCTTCAGATGCTTTTGAATGTAAAAGTGAAATATATCAATGTTTGAGAAATTCCATACATTCATCAAGCAAACACTGAAAGAATGGTTTAACTTTCTGCTGTTCTCTCAGACTGGTGGCCTAATGTTTATTCACAGTGCTTTATAAGTGATACATTATTAATCAGATTATACTAAGACCTCATCTTTGTTTTTATGTTACAGTTCATTGTGTAACAATTACAGCAGGATAATCAAGTCGTGGGTGGTTTTTTTTTAAGAGCAGGTACTGCAATCTTCCACTCTCATCCATCTTAGACAGTAGTAAATGAATTTAAAAAAAAATTAAATTCCCCAACTGAAACATCACAGCAGTTTTCTCAGAACACCACATCTATCTCCTGTAAATGTTCCAGATCGAGTTGCCAGAATGTTGATTTCATTAGAAAACCAAAATAGCAACAGTCTGTGAGAGTAAGCAGAGGAGTCTCACAGTTTGCAGATATTGGGAAATCCAGAGGCTTGAACTAGCCTGAAAGTATTTTTTGGGAGAAAGCAGCCACAGTAATTTTTCTATAGCACAGTGACTTTTGTAATGCATGGCTTGCATAGAACTTACCACGTGTGCAGAAAGCATTTTATAAAAAAATTTCTAGTTTACTGAGTTTCAAGGAAAGAAAGTGGTTTTAGCTAAGAGGGGCCGACTTACAAGAGATCAGGACCTTGGCTTTAAGGCAAATGCCCTGTTCTCAAGACCAAGAGTCTCTCCCATGCAAATAATAACATTAAGTACTCTTTCACTTGCATATCATTTTTTTTGGTGCCTAAATAGAATTTTTTGCTTTGCAGATATTGCAGCAAACTCAATCAAGAGTCTCTGAGGTAGGCAGTGAATGCCTTTGGTGGTGGTTGATCTTTGTCCTCTGAGGGAGTTAGGGAGCATGGAGACAACAGGAGCTGTCATTGTGCACTTACCAGTTGCCAGTGATGTTTGAAAGGGTAGGCGCAGGGAAAGGAGTGAAGCACTCCCAGTCCTCCCATCCTTTTCAGGGTATAACAAAATTCAGCCATTTCTAGGGTAAAACAGTGCAGCTGTTCTAAAGCTTACCAGCAACCAACAGAACATCCCAGTTCACAGCAGGGAATAGAATGTATAATCAGTCTAAATGAATTTGCAGATCAATTCAGACAAACAGAACACAAGTTTATGAAATGGAATTGGATTTACACTTCTCATCTAAAATTACTTTGAAAATTTTAATGAGCATGAGGTGCCAGGATATCTTTATGCTGGAAGCAGCCCGAGGGGTAGCACAGCTTTACCATGGCTGTGGAGTGGGATGTCAGCACTCAGCAGAAGGAAAAGGGAGATTCACTTGCATGATCCATGTGCTCAGCAATCCCTAATGGCCTCCTCAACTGGCCAGGACCTACTGTGGTTCTGGGTGCTCTGATCCACAGCCTGAGTTACCTCAGTGAAAAAAAACCCAACAAACCAGTAAGGAATTAATTCTTCCTTTGTTGTGGCCCCAGGCCTGAGCTGAAATAGGTGATAGTGGACAGTCCCTGTAGGAAGTATCTATTAACATGGGGTACTTAAAATATACAGCAATGAATGTATGCCCAGGATTTTAACATTCCTGTATTGTTTTTCCTGAATAGCAACACCTACATCAGTCTGGTATTCTGAAAACCCTTGGCTTTTTTCATTCCCTACAGGGCAGTGTTTAAAGGGTGCACTCCAATAATATTTTCTAATTGCCTTTGAGACTGTTTAATCAAAATATCAGTATTCACTTCTGCTGTACCCTCTTTCAGGTTTCTACTGTGCTTAGCTTTTTATATTAGAAATGTAGCTGAGTCGCAACTGATGTTTCTTCTTACAGTAGTGTTCTGTTTCCTGAAATATTACATCTTTTCTTTTTCTTCACATAGCATTTTCCAATCTGACACACAGTTTTTTGAGAAGAACATAAGTCCTTTAAAGTTTGATTGCTTTTTTTATACCAAAGTCATTGCTTTCATTTTAATCAAATAATATTTCTAAACATAATTTCCATTTTTATTGTAAAGCGCTTTACACTGAGCTGTAAGCTGTTTTTCATAGACCTTAAATATACAGTAGGCAAAGCATTAAAGAAGATTTTACTGAATATATGTAATCAAGACAAGAAAACAAAGTAAGCTTTTCTATATAAATGTCTCTTAGGACCCTTCTAAAGTGCAAAAGCAAACCTGTAGCTTTGCCTGAAGGACATAAAAATGAAATAAAATAAGAAAAACAGTTTTAACAAAAAGAAGTACCTTTTAAAACATATAATCCTTGGAGTTTTATGAACTATTCCTTGTGATTAAATAGTCTTTTCTTTAAAGAACACAGAAAATATTGCCCACATCTTCCCTTAGAGAAAGGTTTGTTCTGATTCTTCATGGCACCTTGTAGCAAGGCTGTATTTTAAGGACATCCAGTAACTGAAAAGATTAGGATAGGATTTAGGTTTCCTGGAATCACACATCGTCTTAATGGGATGTGCTATGAGATAGAGACAGGAGATCTGCATGGTTTGTTCAGCAGTGGCTTTTATAGACCTCCAGTAGTAATTTCTGGGAACAGTTCAATCTCAAATTATTTGGAGAATGATAATAACTAAAAACCAGATTTAATAACAGTCTCTGAAAGATTTGAGCTAGCCTTCTATAGAGCCTGTATACTACTCCAAATTAGGTCTGAAATGTATGAAAAACATTCATTTTCAGCAGCATTGCATAGGTACAACTGCAGGATAAATTTTCCAACCTAATTGATTCTGTTAAGAAAGGTAATTTAACCCACAAGGTCATCATTGCTGACAACAATTGAGAACAAACCAATCTAATTCTCAGATTTTATGGTATGGTTCAATTAAAATTATTTAATAAATTTACTTACAATAGTTTAGCAATCCTGAATTCTCATTTTTGTGAAATTACATTCCAGACCAATAACAAACTTTAATATTTAATGATGTTTCCACATTTCTGAAATTGAAAACCGTAAGATACTTTTAATGTTATAGCTGAAAATGCTAGGTAAAGCCCACTTGTAGTTTCCAAACATCCAGACTGTGACATGCTGCATGCCTTTTGTCTCAGTGTGCCAGGCTAAAGAACAACAGGAGCATCCTCGAAAAAAAGAGGCATCTTGATCCATTTCCAGAGAGGGCCTGAATTAAGGGAAGAACTGCCAATGCCATGGCTTCTCCTTGCTATCTTTTGCTGATCTCATGTTTCACTTTCACTGGAGCTGATTTCAGGGAGGAGAAATCTGATAGTAAGTATTCAGTGGCCAAGTAAGTGCACGGTTCCTTGGTGCTGAGTTATCCACAGCTGCTTACTGTTAATAGTTCAGAGTGAGACACAGCAGGACTGGTGGGACAGTGGCTGCCTGTCTCCCTGGCAAAATAGGGAACGTCCAAACTTAAACCTGTTATTTTCCTCAGTGGCGTGATATTTCAGAAGAGTTTTGCATAACTTTAATGTGTCTGTGTAACCAGGAAAAGAGATTGGGGTGAGGGGTGAAACTACAGCACAGCAAAGATGAAAGGCATTGGTTTGCATCCTGCTTATGAAAGAGTCACTGATACCCTCAAAACCACATCCAGTTTAACTGATGCTTGTCACCTTGGGGACAAAATTTTCCATTCTGATTAGACAGTTTTAAAAGGTTTTAGACTTTCTCTGACATATCCAGTGGTATTGGCTCTGATAACACGTAAAAAAAACAGCTTATATTATTTAATGGTGAATCCAGCTCTGGATAGCAAGAATAAGTCAGGTCAAGCCTTGCTCTTGCCTACTTTGTGTTGCTTGTTGAGAATTCTAGTGAGTCTTTCATATAAAGAATGTTGCTGTCTATCTTCATTTTGACATCTGCTTCAAAGGCACTGGAGGTTTTTCTCAGAGTTATTTTGTACAGTAAAGAATTCTTTGGACAGTTTGTTTTGAGGTCACGGCCATTACTGAGGTATAGCTCTAGACTCTATTTAGTACTTTCAGAAGACTTAGTAAGGTTGTTGTACAAGGATAAAAAAGTCTCTGGAGCCTAAATCCAGATGCATGTGAGTTATACAGCTGTTACAGTGTGATTCTTGAGGCTGTCCTGTGCAGGGCCAGGAGCTGGATTTTGATTATCCTTGTGGGTTCTTTCCAGTTCAGGATATTCTATGATTCTGTTATTCTTTGAGTAATTGCTTTTTTTCATCTGCCAGTTTCCTTCTTTTTACTTAAACACAATTAATGTTTATTTGTGATTGGGAAGAAAAGTAATTTTACAAATACATCTCTCTCGTGTTACTTCCAGTCTCTCTCATGTTACTCCCATGTTTCTACTTTGTTAATTAGAAAAACATTACCTATCCTGTAACCAAGGCAGCATTTTTAAATGCACTTGAACAGTAATTAAAACCGGAGTATGGAAACAGGTAAAGTATCTGCATCGTATTTCACTGTAGATATTCAGGTGGCATAATTTTACATACAGACATGCAAGATATATATGTGTAAAATGTAGTTGTAAATATATATATGCATCTTCAAACAGGCAGCTGGCGACAGGATGAGAGGACACAGTCTTAAGCTGCTCCAGGGGAGGTTTAGGCTGGACACTACGAAGAATTTCTCACAGGATGGATAATTAGACATCGGAATGGGCTGCCCGGGGAGGTGGTGGCGTCACCGTCCCTGGAGGCGTTTCAGGAAAGCCTGGACGTGGCACTGAGGGACATGGTTTAGTTGACGTGGTGGTGTCCGGTCATAGGTTGGACTCGATGACATCACAGGTCTTTTCCAACCTAACTGATTCCGTGATTCTGTTTTCCAAGCACATAACGTGGGGGGAAAACTATCCCTTTTGTACGACCGTTCCGTATTCGGAGCGGGCTATACCCCCGGGGCAAAAGCAAACGCCGTTCCAGACCGCCCGCCCCGGGCTGCCCCCCGCCCCCGCCGGGGAGGGCACGGCCCGGCCGCGGGCGCGGCCCCGCCGCCCG
>VXBU01000010.1:1860-50516 GCA_013400315.1 Bombycilla garrulus | reverse complement strand
CTCCCTTCCTCCCTCAGCTGCGCGGAGCCCGGGAGCTGCGCCCCGCCGCCAGCAGCCGGTGGCGGAGCGCGGCCCCGGGCAGGCGCAGGTACTGCCGTAGGGCGGGCGGTGGCTCTGAGCGCGGGGCCGGACCTGTTGCGAGCTTACGGCGGTTTAAAACTCCGAAGGCGATGGGGATGCTAAAGTTCTATGTATTAAAAAAATGTAGTAAAGCTTTGCAGGCTTGGCAGTGAATGGGGAAAAAAAATAGATTTTGCTTTCATAGCTTAGTTCGCGGTGTGGTACCGAAAAAGAGCCCTGGAATACGTGCGTAGCTGTATTGCATGCTGTGTGTCCGTGCAGCGATGTTCCGTTGTGCGTGTGTGAACCCTTGTAGATAAAGGTGCACACCCCCGAGATTGGGTGCCAGATTGACGCTGCCAGCGTGCCATGGGAAGGGACAGTACCTCTGCCTAGATGACATGTTGGGGAGCGCTGTGTCTCCGAAGAAATACAAAGTTAATACTTCTGCTTCAGGGAGCCAAGGACTCGAGATTGTTTTTGTTCCTGTTGTCCTACTTCTACATCTTCACAGAGACACCAGAGCGTTGCAGAGGTGCAGCAATCCTCTGAAAAAGGTGACAGCCTATTCTGTAATAGCTGTCAATTAAATACTGCAGCTGTTCCTCAGTGCTGGTGTTGTTCCCCAGGTTATGGGATATAAGGTAAACGAGTGTTGAGATGGAGAAAAAAATTTTCATGACCTTTTGTATGAACTCTTTTCATGGTGTGGTGGTGCATCTGTACCCTCCTCCATGGTATTATTTCGGAAGTGCTCCTAATTAATCAGGCAACCTTAAAACATTCATTTTGAGCTAGTTGGTATTTACAACTATCCTGAGAAGAGATTAAATATCCTTGATGCTATATAGAATCTGGAACTGTGTGTGAAAAACTTGTGTTATTTTGTCTGGTTAGAGCTGCTGGCTCACTTTAGCACAACCTCTGTGTGTTTATACTGTCTGTGGGAAGTTTGACGAGGCAAGATTTTTTTGTGTGTGTGAGTAAGCTGTGGAGGAAGTAATTTCCTCTGAATGCTCTTGCAGCTTAAGATGTTGGTTGTTGCAGCTTCCTCTAAGTGAAAATCTCTTCCTTTATATAGATATAATATATATATGTGTATGTCTGTGCTGGTGTGTAGGTAATTTAATGCTTATTTAGTGTCTTTTTGAACAGCGTCTCACTGCCACGTCTTTTCTGATGGAGGTGGGGGAGGGAAGAAGGTACAGCTGGCAGCACCAAGCCTTTGATTAAACTTTTTTCTTTCTTCTCCCTGTGTTTACCTTTTAAACTAATAAATAGGAGAAAACTCCATAGGATTAACTCCTGGAAGCAGTTAACTACTGCAGCAGAGAAGTCTTATGCTGCACTGAAGAGTGTGGGGAGGGCCAGGCGCTGTACACAGCTTACAGTGGTTTCTTGTCTGATGTGGATGATCAGTAAAACTCTGGAGGTTTTTTTTCTTCAGAAATACCTGTTTAATTTGGAAAACCTAGGAATGGGCTTTCTGATAGGGATAACTTTTCTCTACTGTCATGTGCTAGTGCAGCATAAATTTGTATGTGTGTTCTTGGAGCTGTAATTTCAAGGTTCCTCTGTGTGTGCTTCTGGAGCATAATTAGTGTTTTATTTTCATCCAGTTTCCATCTTTAAAGACAACTCCACAGCTTGAGCTTAAGAATGTGAAATACAGGTGATTGGGAAAGCTATTTCAGAGGAATACTTAACACCTGAAATGCTGATTTATGTTGTGTACTTCTTTGGGGATGCCTGGCTTATGTGCTTGGGACTCTATGAGAGTAGAGGATTTGCATCCTCAGCATTTCTCATAAGATTTTAATTTGGCCGTCAAGAAAGTGAAATTCTGTTATTGTTAAATTCAGTCTGCTATAGAAATAAAAGTTCTCACATGGAAAGAAAAGAAGCTTGTTATCAAGGCTGCAGAGTGTACAACTTTAAGAACTTTTCGAATCCCTTGGTGGCAAGGACACTATATCTGAAAACTGATCTGGTGAAATGCAATCATACGGTTTAGCAATGCAGGATTCTTCAGATTTTCTGCTTCTAAAAATGATGGCAGTTATCAGGACACTCTTTCCTGAAAGTTTTCTAAAATGTTACTCTATCCTGTTAAATAAAATCTGACTACAAGAAAAAAAAGATGTATCTTGTGAATGCTCTCATCATTGGAAAACTCTTTCTGAGATGCTTTCTATCAAATTCTGGGGTTTGCTTGTTTCCTTTATTTAACTACAACAGGATCAAGAAACTTAGGGAGAAGATAACAGCAAGGACATCATACAGTGCTGTTGAGGCCATACTGCCTCAGCTCTCCCTTGTGGAATATCTTGTGCTCAATTTTGGCACACTGTGGAGTTCTGGAGTAAGAAGGCCGCTCAGGCCTGGGCCAGTAATGCAGAAGACAGCCAGAGTTAGGAACTCTCTCCATCCTGTACTTTATTCTCTGTTTCACCAGCATCAAAAGCAAGGAATCTTCCATCACTTGCTTGGAGTGGGGTTGATGCAGAGGGTTTGTAAAAGGTTTGGTGGAAAACTGGTGTTGTATTCCACACCTCCTCTAAAATATGATGTATTAGAGCAGGACAAGGATTTTCTAGGGGGAGTTTTCCCCTCTGGGCACTCTGCCTTTCCTGATTTTTTCAGTGAGTTCTGTGTTCTTTTGGATGGCTGGTATTTGGGGAGCAGGATTCATGGTGTATTTTCTACATGTAGTTGAAGTCAAGGCTCTCCCTGTAAAAAAATAGTTTGGGACTTCCCTTTGAGAGTTTTTTCCATCTGCACATCTATTGCTTACAGTTCTCTCTGTGGGCTTAGGAGAGGTGAGTCCCATTTAAATGTGGTAATGCTGAGGAAACTAAGTTATCAAGCAAAACCAATATTTGCCCCTGACTTGAGGTCATTTCTTTTGCCTTCAGGTGTGTCTTTTATCTTTCTGAGGAAATACAATTCACAGCCCTTTAAAAAGCACAGATGGGGGTGAATAGTAGCAGGTGTCATTTTCCTTTTTGCAGATTCCTGAAGAGGACACAATACTTGGAATGAGAAAATTGCTATAATGAGTCAACAAGGTTATGTTGCAGCTCCTCCATATTCCCAATCCCAGCCAGGAATAGGAGGTTTTGGACCACCCAGTTCTTCAATTCATTATGGACATTATGGGGACCCTAACTCCTCATACTCAGCACCTCAACCAGGTATTATTTGGGCTTAGAATTTGTTTTCAGAGTCTGCCTTTCTGTAATGGAGTTTTGCATCTCTTTCTACCTTTACACTTTTTACTATTTTACACTGATAGTGCAACAGGAAACAGAAAAAAAGTATTACTCAGTTTCTCTAAAACTTACTTAAGACAGCAGGAGTTGTGTTACTCTAATCAAATGCTGGGTATAGTCAGAATTCTGATATAAATGCTTGTTTTAATTGACTTATTAGAATACTTGAAGTAAATACTGGTTTTCATATTGGATGATCTTTTATGTTAGAGTAATTTAAAGGGAAAATAGTTCAAGAAATACAGTTTGGAAGGCAGTTCATTCAACACTGCTGTTTACATAAATCACAGTTTCTTCACAGTCACTATACTAGATCTGAGTTAATAACCATTTTCAGCACAGGAGAGCAGGTTCTACATGTGGAAGTTTTGTTTTTATTTTGAAAAGTTGTTTTAAGTTTTTGTTCTTACCTTGGTCTCTGAAATCAAAGGGACCTCGTGTTTCTAGCTTGATATATAACTGGGTAACAGGGAATTATCACTGCCCCAGACTGGCAATTGCAGTGTCTGTTTGTCATTGCTTTTTCTTACTGTCCCTCTTGGATTCTTTGCTGAAAAGTTATGAACTGCTATTTGTTTCCTTTTTTACTGTCTCTTAGTTTTTCATATATGCTTTTACAACTGACCTGAAGTCTGTGCTTTCCAACAGAATCACTGAGATTGGAAGGGACCTCTGGTCCAACCCCTCTGCTTAAACAGGATGACCCAAAGCTGTTATTCTTAATGCTAGAGCAAAGCTGCACACCTGCTCATCTTGTTCTTTCTTCCAGGGTTTTACATTCAAGTGCTTCATCTTTTGCAGGTGTGTCAAAATCAGCTGTGCCTTTTGGATCTCCAGCTCCTGTTGGGCCTCCACCACCTGATGCACAGCAATTCAGCCAGAGCAGTTTCCAGAATGGATCTGGTACACCAGGACAGCAGCCACACAGGTGACTGGAAAGGATCAATACCTGACATCTGAGCTGTTTGACCTCTGTTACCTCTCTGTGAAGGAAACAGGAATGGGAAGGGAGAAATTGGGGACACGTGAAAACTGTGGAAAGAAATCTTTGAAAAAAATGTTGTATGAGGGGACAGCCAAGCTTTATTACACAATATTTGTGTTGCAGATAGAGTCAACGTGCAGCTTTTTTATTTAATTCTGTCAAATATTAGTTATTTTCCACATCTCCCAGGAGTGGCAAAATTAGTTTGTGTACCCATAGCTCCTTCAGTTTTAGTGAACTTGACACCATTTAACAACATTCTTCTTGGAGTTGGTTGAAATCTTAATCTGCTTCTGTGCTTCTTAGTTTATGTGTAGTTATTTCATCTTAAAGTAGGGAAGCCTGTTTGTTACCACTGTGGGAAGGAGGACCTACAAAGACTGGTGATTAGTTGTTCCAGATGATGTACTCATGGATAGTGAGAAGAGTTGGTTTGTCCTGAAGATAAAAAAAACAAGGGGAATAGAGTCAGGCTGACATGACCTAGCAAAATACTGAGTCTCTTCTGTAGCTTTCAGTCATTGCCCTGACAGCTGCATGTCTCCTGTTCTTCACCTGATCTTGGTTTTTTTTCCAAAACTGCTCAGAGCTGCTGTTCTAGGCTGGGAGGTATCCAGATGAAAATTTCAAGTAAAGTGAATTCTGCTTCTCTTGAAAGAGCTGAGCCCATCATCTGTTTTACAAGGGGTCACAGGAAAATTCATATGGACTGTCTCTGGGACATAGCCTGAAGTCTTATTTTACCGGAGTGAAATAGTCTGGTAGAAAATACCAGTATAAGCTACGTGTGTGTTACTGCTTTCTTTTTTTAGCTATTTTTCTTACATTCATGTTTTCCATACCTGGTAGTCATGAAGCTTTTCTATTACCTACATCTTCTTTTTTCCTCTACTACAGGGGACTCCTCAACAGTTTCTCACTTCCTTTTCTTCTCTTCACAGATTTTTCTCCTAATCTTCTTCACCCATCCCTGGTAGGGAATCTTCCTTTATGAGCTTGAAAAGGGGATGGAGTGCTGTGAAATGTTCAGAAGCTTGTGTTTCTTAATCTTCAGGCTTACAGTTATTACTGCTCTCACTTTGCCATGGCATATTCACTCTGCTTTGTTTCTAACAAGTGTGCACACAAACATGGACTGCCTGTTTATATTAAATGAGTGTGGAATCTCTCTGTCCTTCATGTATTTTAATACAAGTGTACAATTTCGGAGCAGAATGTGGGCAAAATGCGTTAGGATTTTGTCTTAGTTGTTTCAGCACCACCTTGAGGAGGTATGAAATCTTTGAGAGTTATGATTGTTTCATGTAATTTTTTTGCATAACTGCACTGATTTTTTTTTTTTCCTTTAGGTTTCAAGGCCCTCCACCTCCAAGTAGCACAGGACCATCCTATCCTCCCTACAGTCATCAGTCCCAAGCAGCCTTCCCAAACACTGCACCTGCTTCCTCTACAGCACAACTGGCTGACCAGCTCAACAGCATGCAGCTAAATAGCTATGGTAATTGGGTTTATCTAATTGACTTTTTCTCAGTTAAAGCATTAGGACTGTGATAATTAGAAACTTACTGAAGAGAAAATGGGACCTTTGACCACCATTGTTGGTTTAAGTTCTTAGAATTTTTTTCTCATCCAGTTCCTTAAATCAGTAGTATTGGGTTAATTCTGAATTGACCTTTGACAAACGTTCCATAAAATTCCGGTATCCCATTAGTAATTTCTCAAATTACTTAGTGAATGTGTCAGTAGCAGCCAAGGCATGAGCAATAATATGCAGACAGGATTTAATTTTTCTCAGCTTTTTACAGTTTCTCTAGTTACAAAACTATTTTCTGTTTTTGTCTAAACCTTTTCGGGTTTTAGTCTAAATTTATCTGCATTTATTTTGCTATTGTACCATCCCAAACCTAGGCCATGGAGATGTGATCATGTGATGCTTCCATGTAAATTACTTCCAGCCACTAATGCTGATATGTATTTAAATTATGCAAAATATATAAACAATTTTAAAACAATTATGTAAAATACATTGTTCTCATGTTATGTGCTGGGAGCCTTGTATTTTGCATGTAAAGCTTTTTTTCAATTAACATATGTGACAGAAGATGTATGTCAGTGATGTATATGAACACATTGCTTCAAACCTAATATTGGTTATTCTTCTAGCTCTCTAAAATTATTTTGTCTTTGGGGGAAAATCTGACTAAAAAATGTAAGTTTTGTAAAGTAATAAGCGTTTACAGATTGTAAGTCTCAAAAGCCCTCTCTTTTCCAGAGTCCTCTTAATTCTAATTGGAATCTGGATCTTATAAACAACAAACAATTCCTTGCCAGTGTGTACAGAATAATTCCCACGTGTTTCATATTTTAGTATCAAGTGGGTTTATTTTCCATCAAACCTGTAATGGTGAAATACAAATAGCAGACTAACAAAAACATGCCACAAAAAGAATTGAGCAAAAAGAATGTTGTTTCACATTCTGAAATAAAGTAGTATTTTGAAAGCGGAGTGATCTATATGTGTTCTGGTGAAGAACTGTCAAACTCTGGCTTCTGTCAGTCTTTCCCTATCTACCCCAGCTGCAGGGTTTTATTGTAGATAGAGCCGAAGGAAATAAAATGACTGACTCAGCTGAGACTTAAACCATGATTTGTCATGTGATCAGGCACACATAGCTCCATAAGGCAGCGCTGTCAGTATGGGATCCAGTATTTCCTATTTGTTATAGAAATGCATTGAGCAGAACCAGGGCCCCTTTGGCCCAGCTTAGGTAGGTTATCACTGTGGACTCACCTGATGCAGTTTCTCACTCAGGTCCTGGCGCTGCTCCGAGCTCTTGTGTGTCTCCTGGGCATCCGGCAGCTTTCCAGAGCCCACAATTGCTGCCCTCAACCCAGCAGCAGATGGGTTTGCCACCTGCTCCACAGCTGCCTCCTCCACCAGCAAATAGTGCTAATGGCCTTTGTGCTCAGCCAGCATTGCCTCCTATGGCCAGGCAGGGTGGAATCCCTGGACCTGTCCCTCCAAATCCGAACTTGAAACACCTTCCGGGACAGCCTCCGGGGCCTGGATATCATCCTCAGCAAGGTAAGGAGCAATGGTTGTTACATGATTGAAAAGAAACTGTGCAGGCACAATCACTTGTGCCCATTCATGGCTGAATCTTCAGTTAACTGGGAAAAAGGAAATACGAATTCCCTTTCTCTAAAAAGGAAAGATGTGAATTGTCAGTCAGTTACACTTGAGACAGGCTGTGCTTTTGCATACAAGTTTAGCTCTCTGTTGAGACTGTAACAAGAAAAAGAAGATTAATTTGGATCAGAAAGAGATTTAGTGGTTTGTAATTGGTAAAGGCACAACATACTACGGGAAGGGGTTTTTCTTACACTCTGTGAAGGTATAGGCTGCTTTCTGACTTGTAGTACTGTCATAAAGAGCTTTCAGAAATGCTTTGCAATAGCAATAATGGATTGTAACTGAATACAAAAAGCCAGCTAATGATACCAGTTTGCATTGACTGATGCAAATGGAGAGATTCTCAGTGAGGTGATGGCCTGGCATGAGTAGCTGTGGTAATCTTCACCAACTGTCCTATGTGACATAAACCTGGAAACTTTGGAGCCAAAGTTATCACATCTGGTGTCGTTACTTTTTGAAAACACAACCTAAAGCCAAACTGAGCCACAGAAATCAATTTCTTGTCGTTGCTGGAAACTGAGGGGAAGGAGGAGCTGCACTTAGCTGAGCAGGAATTAATTGCATGGCAGAAACTGATGTTAAGCATTGATAATGGAACTTAAATACTTTAAATGGATTGTCATTTGTAACTCTGCAGCAAACTACGGTCCTCAGATGGCAGCACCTCAACTGTCGTATCCTGGCCCCTTTCCTGGTGGTCCAGCACAGCTCTCAGGCCCACCGCAGAAGAAGCTTGATCCTGACTCTATTCCAAGCCCAGTAAGTAATGTGCCTCTAATTTTTTATAAATGTAACTTTCTGCTGCATTTAAAATAAAGGAATGACAATGCTAAAATTGTGTTTGTTTTAGCTGGTGAGGTTTTGCGTAACATACAGTGGCACGTATGTGGCTTGGTTCTCAACATACGTTCTAGTTCTTGCCATTTCTAATTAATGCAATTTTGCATAAATGAGTATGTCCCAAATACTTTATAGGAAATACTTCACTAGGAATTCTCAATAGGGTTCTCAACGAGAGAGTGACCAGCACTGAAGAATTACTTGTATTCACTGCAGCGTACCACCTTTCCTTTTCACTCTGAAAAGTTTGAAGGCTTGAGCTAGTAACAGATACCAGAAGTAGGATTTGTACATAGTAGGACAATTTGTGTACAGTAGAATGTGAAGTCTGGAAGTGCAGTCCTGGCAACACTGAAGTCACATGCTCAGAAGCCACTTTGTCTTTTGATTTCAAGAGTTTCTTAGGCAACTAGAATTATTTGCCTGAGCCATCCTTCCAGTTGCTGCAGCCTTGTAAAGATTTCAGTAGACTGGACTATACCTGATGCTTAAGCGTCATGCAGGCTGAAGAGGCTCAGCTGTTGAACATGTGCTGGTGGGACAGTGTCAGAAAACAAGGTTATGCTTGCATGCATCTTATTCAAATAAAGTAGTCTGATTGGTATGCAAAGAAAAGACTGGTCAGGTGCAGGCAGCATTTAACTTCTTTACTGGAAATAGCTGATGGAAAGAAAAAGCTAAACTGATAGAGAAAATGTTCTGGTGCCCATACTTAGAGAGGTTCTGGCAATCATCTGGACAGGTCAAAACATCCTCAGAGTCAGAATTCTTGAAGCAGCTTCAACCTAGAACTTTCTACTTGAAAAAAATGTTTTCACCACCACACAGCAGGCTAGTCAGGTGAAGGAATCTTACCCTTCTTGCTGAGGCAGCTTTGCTGTACAGAAAAAACATTTTTGCAAAAGCCCACATTGTCTAGTATGAAACTGTCTTGCTTCTTTAAATTGGGGTATTCTTTTGTCCTTCTAGAAAACATTTTTTTTACCCAGTGATGAATCTGATGCAAACCCCCCCCGTAACTCTGGAAAAACACTTATTAATAATCCCTTAGGGGTTAATGTAACAAGTGCAATTGCCTCGTTAAAGGCAATTTTTAACTGAAAAGCGTTGTGTAAAAAAAAAACCCTAATCAAGTGTCTGTATAAATGACAAATGTCCTTAAATCAGTCATTCCTAGTGTTTCAGTGTACTGCTTTTTATATTAGAGGGATAAAATGATCTTGTCTAATTTTAAGAAAAAGGGCAGGGGGAGAAGGAGGTCTGGCATGAAAACATGGGCTGATGTCTTGTTTCAATTATGCACACAGCATAAACAGCCTTGACTAAAACAGCCATGTTAAAATAAGTTAAAAGGTTTGTTTAAGCCTTTCAGAGGGGATCAGAACAAATGTTTAAAAGAAACATGATCTGGGTCAATGTTTGTAAAGGTCAAAAAGCCAATTCAGAATGAGGAATACGTATGACCATGTGTATTTCTGTTGTTATATTTACATTATATAATTATAGTAGTGTTGCCAGATAAATTTACTTCTTATCTGTAGCCATTGTTGATTTATATTTCTCTTACATATGTTAGAGGTTGATACGTACACTGACAACATCTATGAAAACTTGCATCTGGACTTTGTCAACAATCATTTCCAAGGACAATGATAGATTTAGGTCAGTTAGCTGCAGAATACCATGGCACATTGATCCTTTGCAGAGCTAAGTCTCAGAGTGGTTTGCTTTCTTCAGCCAGTGGATCTTTTTAGAGCAAAACCTTTTTCCTTCTAATGCAAGAGCTAGCTCTAAGTACACAAGCCAAGGAGGCAGGGAAAAGTAATCAAGCAGAAGATCTAACAAGCTCTCTGAGGAATGTCTTGTATATTTAAATTGCAGTACAAAAAAACTTTATTGATGAAAAAAAAGTTATAGGCTCTAGACTATTTTCAGTGTATTAGGAAATACCTCTTGGACATTGATCAGTAGACTCCATGCAACTAATTTAGTTTATCTTCTCTGTTTGCTTTCCAACAGAGGCTTCTGAAGTTCCCTAGCTATTATTAGAAGTCCATGTGCAGTGTTAAGACACAATTCCATGAGGTATCAGCAGCAGTGGCAAAGCCAGTTTCAGGAATTCCCTGTCTTGTTCCTCTTGCTTCCCACAGCTGTTTGGCTGCGCTCTAAACCAGGTTGCTGAGGGAAGTGATGGTACCAGTGATTCCATTTCTGATGTGGAACAAAAACAAAAAAAAACCCTCTTTGGTTGTATCCTGAAAAGTGTCAGACTTAAACCCGAGTGAGGGACCATGCTGACGTAATAGGGAGCAGTGTATGAAGGGAATTTGGGCAGCAAAGTCAGCTGCATGAACATTTCATGGTATTTTATTGTAAATTGTTATAAATAAGGCTTCAACAAGAATCTTACTTAGCGTAGATCTGAGCCTGTTCATGAGTGCAGCTGAATGCATGACGTACCTTCCTGATACTGTTCTTGATTCTTATTCATCAGATCCAAGTAATTGAAAATGATAAGGCTGCTAGGGGAGGGCAGGTCTATGCCACAAGCACAAGAGGACAGGTTCCTCCCCTCGTCACCACCAACTGCGTGATCCAGGACCAAGGTAACTGTCCTTGTTACTGTTTTGGGAGTCTTACTATGGGAAATCTAATATAATTAAATAAAACAAAGACTAAAATCTCAAATTTCTCATCTGAAAATGATAGTACTTCATCTAAATTGGATATGAAATTGCAAACTTCATTTGAACAGAAAAAAAGCAGGGAGTAGGGAAGTGGGAGTTGAATTCTTGGCTTCACACCTCCTCTATTCTTCCTGGCCTTTCAAAGAATATGAATAGCTCAGACAACTTTCTTTCTTACCTTAAAATTTTTGAGGGTGTTACATTTCAAGTTGAAAATCCTTTTTGAATTATTCTGAAAATTTAAAAGGTGAACACTAAAAGAAGCAATGAGACTAGACTAGCACTGTTACCTTTTAAGATACGAATTTTTATTCAAGTGATGGGGCATTGTGCAAGCTGTCTAGTTGATGTATGCTGGCCAAAGGAAAAATTTATGTGCCTTTGCTTCTGCCTGGAGCCTGGAAGTACAATCTTCCACATGCTCCTCTTGACAGCAAGCTCAATATTTTAGTACAGGTTAAACTGATGATGTTATTCAGGCCAGCAGTAATTTATCAATGCTGAGATAAACTGTAAAATGTACAAACACACCAAGAGTTTTTTGGCCTTATCTAAGAACAGAATAATGCTATTCTGATGATCCAAGAAATTCTTCTCAAGAAACTGAGCAGAGCTGCTGTTTGCTGGTTACAAAGGGAACATCAGGAAGCTGATTCCTGAACTCCTTTCAGTGCTTTTGTCTGCAACACTCAGCAATTTGCTCTTTGAGGGACATGAGTTGAGTGTCATCTTGACTTCTGCACCCTGTATTTTGCATTACAGGTGAGCATGGTGATGTTAAGGTAGACCCAGTGTTTTCTGAGTCAGAGATAGCTCATTAGAGCAGTCTTAACAGTAGGAATCAGTCTGCCTCATTCCTTTATGTACAGTGTTGACATGTCCACTGGGATATCATCCATATTTTCTTCTAAGATCCTAGATATGGGATGTTTCAAAGCAATCTTTACTGAGATTCTTCTTGCAAGTAATTGTTGGCTTATTCTTATTTTGTTTAAATCTCCACTTTAAACTGAGGAAGGAAATATTTAAGCAGAGGGAGAGGCAATGGGCTGGGATATAAAGAGGAGAGATGGGAGGAAAAACAAGCATGTATTTAATGTAGCACATGCACTTGCTGCTTTGTCTGGTTGTGATTTTTCTGCTCTGTGCTGGGGTGGGCAGGTTCCTCCTGCCAGCCTTTGATTCTGCTCTGTTGTTTTGCAGGCCATGCCAGCCCCCGTTACATCCGCTGCACGACCTACTGCTTCCCAGTGACTTCAGACATGGCCAAGCAGGCCCGCATCCCCCTGGCAGCCGTCATCCAGCCCTTTGCTGCTGTCCCACCTAATGAGGTAGGGCCTACTGAGTATCAGTCCTCTGGCCTTCCCACTCCAGATTACTGCAGGCTTGTTCTTCTGTGCTTGGCTTGGCAGGAGGGTGTTTTATCTCAGACTGTGGGTTGGTACAACTGGAACGTAAAGAGGTGGCAGAAGACTGAGATGTGCTTGGGTCATGGTGTAACTTCAAAGGACAAAAGTTTTCGTTTGGAAAAGGTGCAGGAGTCATGGCTTCCCTGGATTCCTGGTGTTTTCCCAACTGCCTCTGGTTTATGCCAGCTTTGTCGGTTGTTTACTCTGCTGGAACTCCATAGTTTTAGGCAAAGGTATTAGAAGAGGATGACCACAAACTGTACAAAGCTAATTTTAAGATGTGGAGAGTTAGATTTGAAGAAGGACATTTTTCCATTGAGGTCTTTACAAAATAATTTAATTTCACAGACCAAGAAGATAATTGGGTTTTCTACTTGGATGAGCTGAGTCATAGAAGACAAATTCTAATGACCCTCCATATTTAAAAGATATCCCTAGTTCTTCTGCAAATTTTTTCTGCAGTATTCCCTGGTCTTAAAACAATCACCCAGGTTTCCTGGCACCCCCAGAGGATTCTATCAGTGGCAGAGATAAATCCCTTTTCAAGTACAGCGTTTAGCTACATCATCTGTGGGATTATCGTGCTTGATCTTCATCTGCTGTGTCTTCCATTGGTTCTAAATTCTTCAGCTTCTAAATTCTGCGAAGTCTGCAGAATGCATTTCTTTTTCATGTCCTACATTGATTTACTCCAGAGTGCTGTGTCATGGGGAAATAAAGCAGGGATTTCATCAAAGTTGTAGTATGTGATTGTGTCTTCAAAAACTCCTCAAACTGCCTGCTCAGGAAAGCCTAATTAAAATTGCTAAGACATTCAGTGCTTGGTTTTGCAGTCAGATTTTTCTTTAACTTTGTTTTATTGCTTATGAATTCTTCCTAGGGTTTTTTATTATTATTTATGTTGGAAAAAAAGCAGATGTTGCTCTTTATCAGGATGGATAACTTCCAATCCAGCAGACCTCTGCAGTTAGAATTGAGAGTACTATTTTAGCAGGATAGGTTGTAGTTATCTTCTCTGTGGTCCACAGGGAAATAGGATGTATTACTGATGGCTCTGCAGATACAAAGTCTCACCCTTTGTCTGCTAGACAGCAGCTTCGGGTTTCATTCCAGTTCTTGAGGGAAATGTGCACGCTTGGCTTGTTGCCTCCCTGCCTTTTCTCCTAAATGAAACTCCTACTGTTGCTTCTCCACCCCTTCAGTTTGTCAGCCAACTTTTGCTTTTTACCACCCTTGGTCTCAGTTTCTGTGCCCAGGTATCACTTAGAAAATCCACTTTCATGTTGGCTCTTAATTTGTGCATCTTGCACTCAGAGTCTGCCTCTAGTCCTTTATGTTTCCCGCCCATGTCTCCTGCATGGTGTTTGGACAGGGTGATCAATGAATTGCTAAAATCTAAATCTCTTCTGCATACATAAATTTGCAGTATGTCCAAACATTTGTGCTCAGCCAAGTTCAGGGGGATGTTCCTGGGGTTGGCAAGAAGATGTGCTCAGTGACCCACCCATTGTGCAGTGGTAGTGCTCTCAAGCTGTTGGAAAGGTCAGTGGGGCTCATTAATCTGTAAACAGCAGTGTGTTTTTCCCTAGCCTCTCTTTTGGAGGAGCCAGAAAAATGTCTCTCAAAATTGGCAAAAGCCCAGTGTGGAAAATCTTAGTCAGAACAATTATAGCTTGGTAAAACTGTAAGAACTATAGAGATAGTGTTAGAATGGGAAGAGCTGGGCAGTCTTAGCTGAGGCAGTTTTTCCATGGCTTGCCTGTGCCCTTTGTCTTCACTGCTGCTGCCAAAATAAGATCTTACTCTTAAGATATCCTAATAAAAATGGTCTTCCATATGGGATTTATGACCACTTTAATTTTGAAAAGCCACTTAATTTGAAAGAACTGGGCTTTTTATAGAGGTAAAATACATTCAGGGGCTTATTCGTGTTTCTGAACTCCTAGTATGCTGTGTTCTGCCTGAAGCTGGTGACTGCAAGGCACAGGAAGTTCTTTGTTTCAGAATATCCACCCTGTTTTAGAGATACTGCCTGTCTCCAGGTGATGCTCACCACGTGCTATTGGGTTACAAGGTGAAAATCTGTCTGAATTTCTTTATTTCTTGATAAACAGCATGTTGTATCCAGTAACTGCAGTAAAAATTTAGTAAAGAAAAAAGAGAAATAGCTAAGTCTTCTGAAAGTGACAGACAGGTATGTGCATGAAAGGGAGAGCCCAGTTGTACAGACCTTACTCTCTTTCTTTGGGTGGATGACTTGTAATGGAGTTTTTTTTTTAGAAAATAAACTGTCAATTGTCTTCATTGAGACAGTAATTCAACTGGAAATTGAGATCTGGGGATTTGCTTCCTTTGACTAAGGATACAAGAGGAGATGGACACAGAAGATCCTGGGAGCTTTCAGCTAAAACCTTTAGATCTAGTGACTTGACAGTATTCTCATTTTCAGTTGGAAAGTTTTCCAAAGGGGAAAAGGTAATTTGGGATTTCAGAAAGTCTTAAAGGTAGATTTAAGTTCATTAATCACTGTAGGTTCTTCTTGGCCAAGTAGAATGTCTACACAGAGGGACTGGTGTCCTGCCCCCAAAAGTGAAGTGGGGATATTAACATGAAAAGTGATTTTTTTTTTTTATTTTTAAATTTATTTTAGCTAAGATTTGAGAAAAAATTGTCAGGAACAAAAAATTGTCAAAAATTGAACAGGGATGTCTTTTGAAGAGGTGTACACCAGCTATCTCAATTTCTAGTAAAGAATAGGATACAAATTATCTTTGTAGGAGAAAATAGGAACAGAAAGTGAAATCATAGTAATTCATGGTAGATAAGAATGGTAATGCATATCTTTGAATAAGTGTAATGTGTTTCAGGTGACCTCCTGTGCTGGTTTGAAAGCAAAACCAGTGAGACTCCAAGTCAGAAATGCAATTTAATAGGAAGAGGTAAGATACCNTCATGTGGTGGCTCCTTAATGGCCCATTAAACAGGAAATGGCTCCCGGAGGGAGTTATCTATGACTCATGGGGCAAGGTGTTAATGGCCCATTAACAGGAGTTGGTCCGGGGGAGGAGGCAAGGAAAACACTGCCCCTCCTGGTTTCAACAGTTCATGAAGATGGAGATAGAATACAGACCTTCTGGCATATTTTTACATTGTAAGCTAGGACATCCCCCAAACAAACAGGGTTTGCCCCTGCAGTGAGAAAGAAGAAAAAGAAAATGAAAAATGTGACTTGGTAAAGCTGCACAATGAAGGTTTTGTAGAGGAAGGCAGAATTAAAATTGAGATAGTAACTGGTCACAAATGATGCTTTACTTCAGAAATGTTAAATGACAGGAGAGCAAATTTAGGGCATAAGTGGAGATGGCTGGGGTAAAGATGATTGTAGGGTTGTGTTTGATACTCCAGGAACAGGTGAGGTAGCAACACTTGGCCTGCAGGCCCTGAGCCTTGGAAGGGCAAGTGGAAGGGATTTATTCAGAAAATCCTTCAAGCTGAGAGTTAGTGGGGGAAAATTCGTGGAGAGCACCAAGTCTTTTGGAGGTTGCTACAAAAAACAAATCTAGAAAGTCACAAACTAGTGAACATTGCCTGTGCACTATTTATCACTGGAAACAAAGCCTGGTGAAACGTTTGTGCCTTCCCTCCTCTGCCAGTGCCTTAAAAGCAGTACAGATTTCACAGTCTTATCTTTCCAAGTCCATATTTATTATTTCTCAAAAATAGCAGTTCATTTTCACTCTCCTGGTTTGGGTGATCTGTGGAAAGTATTTGTTTGTTATAGATTGAGAGGATGGGTATCATTGTTTGACAGAACTTATTTTTAGCCCACTAGTGCTTTAGCAACAGTCTATAAAAATAAACTGGCTCTCACAGTTATCATCCAAGACCAAGCCTTACATGAATTTGTTTTGGAGATGGATGAATGTTTCCAGAGCCTGAATAAACCATGTGATCTTGATTAAGCATTAATACTGCTTGCTATCAAAAGTTAGTTAAAAGAGTATTTCATGTTGTAAAATGCAATATAAACAATTCAAAATAATTATCTCAGCTTTAGATATTAAAATATCTAAATTGCTGCCTTCTTTGCTTCTTAGTAGTTTTGTGTCATCGTTCTCTGCCATGTTCTTTCGTATTTATTTAAATGTATTGGCTTTTAGAAATATTCATTGGTGGGAATCTAAAATTTCCCTTCCATTTTCTCCTCAGTTGATTAACTAGCTAAGAGAATGGAATTGCTTCTCAGAAATGCCGGTGTTCATGAGCTAAATGCCATTTTAACTTTTCAGAATAGTGAAATTTGATGAGGCCCAGTGTGGCTGAGCTGTTTGTAAAGCCATGATTTTTACAGCGATGATAGTATGGGTTCCAAGATGGAGTTGTAAGGTTGGCAGCAGCTAAAAATCGAGTGAGGCGGATAACTAAAAATTTGATCCAATCTTACCAGTATAGTTTTTGTTTCTGGGAAGTCCTCATGCTTCTCCAGTCTTCTCTGGACTCCATGGCACCTGTGTTCTGCTGTCCCTGATTTACAACTGGTGAGCAGGGCAGGCAGGCTGTGGCTGTAGTTTGAAGCACACGTTTGGAAAGACACACACATTCATTAGCAGTTCTGTGCTTGTGCAGAACTTTGGTTTGAGGAGAGTAAGGAATGCTTAGTCTGCAAGATGAAGCTATTCCGACTGAACATCCTGCTGAGGACTCCTTTGTATTAGGAATATGTTAATAAGCTGTCTCTGAAGAGCAGAGGTGCTTGCTGATAATGCCTATCCACTGTAAAAAGACATCATTTGGGTTTTACCCTTTGATTTCTGTCTTTTATTTTGTTACTTATTCACAGGAGGCTATTATCACATAAAGCGCAAGAGCTTGGCTTATTTACCAGCTTTTAACTAGGATTCTGTTGAAGGGTTCTTCCTTCAAAAGGGTAACATTGTATCAGCTAGGTCATGCTTATCTGCATGGCAGCTGACTTGACAGAAATCAGGATATGTCTCTGTCATGACGTGCTTCCAAGAGCAGAATTAGACAGTAAAATTGTCCATTATGCTTGTAAGATAATAGTTTTAGGGAAATTGTTTGAAGAAAAGGTTCTGGAGGAGCTGCTGTTGACACTTTGGTTCTGCTGTCTGTATGGATTATTTTGTGTGTTGTGGTGTCTGGATTGTTCAAGATGCAGCAGGGAATGATTTTGTCAATATCTTTGTGTTGTTGTGTTTGTTCTAAAACATAGTGGGAGTAGAAGCCCTGTATATGTAATGTACCTTAATGCAAGTTGCTGTATGTCATGCTGATGTGAGCCTGAGCATGCATTTTCCAGGTATTAAAGTAAAAGCATTTCCAACATATGCTTGTTGGTGCTCTTATTTGGGAGAGAACTGAGACTTTGGCTCATAGTTTTGAGTCTGCTTGGAGCAGGGCAATCTTTGTTGCTCTATCAAAGCTGGTTTACTTTAATTTTTTCAGCTAACTAGTGGCAGGTTAATGTCTGGGGATTTTGCTAAGTTCCTCTGAGGTGCCAGACTCTGCCATTCATGGTGTGGAGAGCCCAGAAGTCTGAGGCATGTGCAGGTACTTCACCCAGAAAGTATTATACCGCTCTGGAGGTCAGTGCCTGTAAGCTTGGTTTCACAATGCCTAATTTAGAGATGCATAAATCCTGTTTTAGACGAGGCTTTCTTTATGGAGTATGCCCTGTGCTAGCCTGCACTTGGTAGTAAATCATTTGGAATTGGATTGCTTCCCAAGACATCATCATCAAGGAGAAAGTTTTTTGTTAGCCTGTAACTACACTCTGTAACTAGAATGAGCACTCAGAGACAGGTCTAGCAATGGCTTTTGCAGCAGAGCTTCTTCTAATCGAAGCAAATTTTCTCTTTTACTTTCTTCTGTCTTTTGGTTTTCAGTGTACATTGAAAAATAGTCCTAAAATTTACCCTTTAAAGTATTTCTGTGGTATGTAGGTCCCTGTACCACTGTTGTTATGGTAAGGATGTAATTGTGATAGAGATGAGGACAGTGACTTGAAAATCTGATGTTTATATAAATCTTACTAATGTTGTAATCAGAGTTCCTGACTGATTTTATCTGAATTTGAAATTTAAACTGAAAAAAAGCCTTTTTAAGGATGTTGTAGTACAGTTTCTGGTAAGTTAGAGGCTGTGACTGTCCTTCAGAATTGTAATGGCAGAAGAAAAACGTGACTAAGCACCAGTACATATGAAAGGAAAATAAAAAGTGATAGCTATATCCATTTAATTAGCTGGCCAATAATACTGATAATTTGTTTTGCCAACAAAAATGACACTCAAAAATCACTTGGGGTATTGGTCTGTCATTTGAAAATTTCAGAGTCATAACACACTGGTGTTGAGTAAGTTCCAGAGGAAAGGTTTATATTTTGCCTTTTAAACGGGAGTTTTTGTTGCATTTCGAGTTTACACATATTTTATTTATCTGTATTTAGTATGCAATGTTGTATTTTGGATGCTACCATGTAAAGTTTGTTATGACATGGAAGTTGTGTGCTTGCCTAGTAGAGGCACAGATCACTTCAGCAGAGGAGGTCTGTGTCCTTCACAGGACTGCTTTCCTCATGTCATGGTTTAAGCCCAGGCAATTCACTCCCCCACTGGGGGGAACAGAGAGAGCATGGGAAGGGTAAAAGCTGGAAAACTCATGGCTTAAGACAAAGATTAATAGGGAAAGCAAAAGCCACACATGCCAGCAAAGCAAAGGAATTAGTTGACATTTCCCATGGGCAGTCAGGTGTTCAGCCATCCCCAGGAGAGCAGGCCCCCATCACACTAACAGTGACTTAGGAAGACAGACATCATCACTCCAAGTGTCCCCATTCCTTGTTCTTCCCTCCATTTTATTTACTGACCATGAGGCCTTCGGTCAGTTGGGTCCAGCTCTCCTGGCTGTGCCCTCAGTCTCGTCACAGCGTGGCAATGTGGGAAGCAGGAAAGGCCTTGGCCCTGGATGAGCCCTGCTCAGCAAGAACAGAAACATTTCTGTGTTATCTCCCATGTTCAGGACAGATCCAGAGCACAGCCCCATTCCAGCCACTGGGAGGAAAACTGAGTGTACCCCAGCCCAAAGCAGCACACTGCCATGACTCAGTTCCACACAGTTGTGACACTCAGCTGTGGTAATGAAAGAGAGGAGAGTGGTTGCAAGTTACATACGAATACTATTAATGTTTGAAGGTTCTGGAGTCTGCTTGAAGCACCCCAGCTATCCTAATAGCAAAAGTATTCATGGAAGAGAGACTCAGAGTGGGAGCATTCTGACCTGATGGGTTATTAGTGAAGTAAGTTTTACTTTTGACCTTCAAAACTACTATCCTAGAAAGAACTTGGCTTTTTTTATAAGGGGCATTAAACTAATCCCAAATGTCCTTGCTACAGAGGTGAAGTTGTTCAGTGCTGCTTTTTGTTCACATAGCAGAAATTCTCCTTGTACTTTCTAAGTTCTCCTGTGGCAATTGGCTAGCTCTACTTGGCTTGGGAATGCAGAATGATGCTTTAACTGTGCCCAGTTCTTACTGATTTCAGTGGAAATAAATTAATTAGCCTTAGAGGTATGTTCACTAATAAATATTGTCCAGAAAAGGCTGCACATAAGCAGAACTATTCTTTCCATCTCTAATTAAAATACTTCTATCTATGCTTTTTTTTTTTCTAATTAAAGTTTCTTTCTTTAATGTATTTGGCTGTGCAAAAGTAGGAAGCAGACAGTTCCTGTGGTGAAAGTTCTCAAGAATACAAACATAGTAGTCAGTTTAAAAAGTCAAAGCAGTGTCTTCTGAAAGTAGAGAAACATCTCTGGTTTTGAGAAGGAAGAAAACCTTCCAATCATTAGAGTTTCATGCATATATCTCAGGTCAGCAATTGGTCTCATATGCTGATAAAATACATTATGTGTATGGACACACATCTGTCTATCCACCTATATGTGTGTGTGTATAAAAAGGAAAAATTCCCAACATCTAATTGGTCCTTGAATAGCCCAGCAGGCCAAAATGGATCTGAAATCCAGCATGGGGTTTTGGTTTTGTTGTTGCTGTGAAGATGTGAATAGCACTGATAATATTCTGGTACAGAATTTCATCTAGGAGAGTGTTGCTTCAGAGATCACTATAGCACACTTAGATTCACGTATAAACTGAAATAGTTGTTCTCTAAACCTGGAGCTGCTTGTTCCATGAGCACTGTTTGAAGTATTGCTTTATTGCCTGTCCTAAGGGTATAGAAATGTTCACAGCTTTGTTTGCATTAAATGGTCTTGGACTTTTTAAAACAGAATTTATGTGCCAAGTAACCCATTATCTTTGTGTTTTACAGGCTGTGCCTATTTTAAACTGTGCTGTTTGGTTTATAATTTATTTAGCTATATTAAAAAAATTTTGAGAGGATAAACTTACCTTGATAAATCATACAATACTATACAGTAAGAGACTGGGCCTGCCCAGAAATCAGTATTTCATGCCCAAATTCAGTCTGACATTTTGAAGATCCCCTAGAACTCTCCTGCGGTGATTTGCAGAAAAGCAGAAATCATACCTGAACGAGGTGTCTTTAAGAATTCTGTTTGGTTTTGTAAAATAAGTCAGACAGAGATTGTATCACTGAAAATCCAACTTTAATTTTAATGTGAAAATCTTATGACCAGTAACACTAATCCCTTGTAAGTACTACTTACCATTTCTGTAGAGAAGCTTTTTGAACCTTGTCTGTCTTACTTTTCAATGGTTTTACAGTTAGTGTAACAATCTTGCCTAAGAGTCTCAGACAAGGACTGTGGTGCTGGACCACCTGTGGTACTGCTAAGGTGGGAAGTGGAGCTGTGGACCGGTACAGCCCTGAACTCAGCCCTGGCCTGTGATTGATCATGTGCTTATCACCCTCAGGGGTGCTCACAGCAGTAACAGTGCTGTTCTAGTGCAGTTTTATCTGGCCCTTGTTCTTCCCTTGGGTTTGTGCCTCAGCAGCAGCTCCCGCTCCTGCTGGGTTGAGGGTGGACTGGGCTGTGGCAGGTCTGGCTGAGGCCTGATGAGTTTCAAGTGGAAGTGTGTTTTGCAGCACCATTTTCTGATTAGCCAATTTCATGCTCCTGCTTCTGTCATCAGTTAACCCTGGCTGCTGGCCTTGCCTCAAGATAGAGCCTGTCCCTGCATCCAGAGAGCAGTCAGCACTGTAAAGCTGAGAGGTGCTGCAGACTGCCCTGTTAACACTTGTGACTCCCTCCCACCTTGGGATCATGACCAGCAGAACTTGCGGTGCCTCTCAGGCATGGGGAGTGAACTTCTTGAAGCCCCTTTTTTCTCCCTCTCCTTCTGTTCCCTGTATGACACAGAAGTTTTAAAGAAGTAAGCTAAATGATTTTGGTATTTTTTACATCAACATTTTATTGTTATTACATGTATTTCCCCCCATTCTCAAACTTTTAGGAATCCTTCTTCTCATGCTGAATGGAGTGTAGTCTGTATTTACACTCTTCATGATGCCAACTCTGGTCACTTAATCGCAATATTCACCTTAAAAAGGGGATGCTGAATAAGGATTTCAGGGATAGGCTGAGGTATGATACACAGAAGCTGATGAATAGTTTTCTGGTTCTTTTCCTATATGCTGGATCATATCCCATATGCAATTCAGCTACCATGCCATGGTGTGTTTTGCAGTGCTGTGTATGCTGGGGAGTGTGCAGCCTGGGCCTGGAGGGGCTTTGAGCCAAGGAGGTTTGAACATGCTTTTGGCATTTTTATCTGGTCTATGAAAACCAGGCTAGAGCCAGGAGACTGAGCATCATGTGGGTGATACTTTAGCCTTTAGTCTTGCAAGCAAACAAGGAAATCAGTGGAGAAGAAGCATGGTATGGAAAATTGTTGAACCTGCTGTGAACCTTGCAGAGGAGGTAGTCCAAATTGGCCTGAGTCATCAGCTGAGAAGGCTGAGCATGTTCAACATCTGAAAACCAAGAGGAAGCAAAATAACTCCTGCCTTCAGAGGGAATGGCTTCTGATAGAAGACAGTGGGAACATCACAAAGGGAAATGCTTTCTTGACATTTTAATGTGACTCAGTAAAGCAGCTCAAAACCAAGGGATTATTTGTAGACTGGTTAATCTTTCTCAAAAGCAATCTATGATGATAGAATAAAAGAAAACAAACCCCTTCAACTGTGCTAGGAAACAGACACTTTGGTTCATGACCTAGTTTTTTTTTTCCAAAAACATCAGTGTTATATTTCAGAGTTCTCTTTGATTATCCAGTAGAGTTTTTTGTCATCTTTTTACTGTACTAATTAAACACAACATTTTCCAGGGGCAGCGATGCCACGCTTGTACAAAGCCTTCTCCTTTGTTCATTAGGGAGTTATGTTGTACACCATATCTTGAAATTTCCATAGGAATATTTTAGTGACTAGATTTGCATCAATGTAACTGTCAGTAACAACTCTAGAAGCACTGCTTACACCATAAAGGTGTGATAGAGACACTGATCTGTTTATTTTGTTGTCTGAGAAATGGCGCATTTTCTTCAATATCTGTGTGTGCCTCTCTTGTTCTCCAGAAGATCTCTCACTTAGGATTTTTCTCTTTACAGTGCTTTCCCAGAGTTGGGCCATGATGATGTGGAGCTTTAGCACAGTCCCTGCTCCTACACTTAAAATTTGCAGCTGTGGTCCAGATCCTGCAATATGAATATGGTGATAGTTTGCAGGCATCACCCTCAGGAGCGTGTCAGGACTTCATTTTTATAGCAAGCAACAGAAAATCAACTTTCTCAGACTTTAAAGTGCAGGTTACAGTCTCTTTGGAATTTTTTATGAATGTGTTTTATCTTGGAGCTGTGCCACCAATGTCTGTCTGTCTGTTGTTTTGTGATATTTTTCTCACTCCTGAGAGATGGTTTTGCTGAAATATTTCCAAAATAAAATTTCTCTTATTGCAGCTATATTCAGGGTTAAGTTATGGTTTATCAGATCAACTCTGAGGGCCTGCAGGTTCCAGAGAAATTAAAGTTTGTGCAGTTCACTTGCAGCACTTTCCATCTCCCGCCCAATCCTCCTTTGCTTTAACCTAAAATTACAGGTTGTGCCTCCCAGCAAAACTGATTCTTTGTGAGACAAGAGAGAAAGAAAATGCTGATGTTTTGTAGGTGGAAAGGCAAAAGAAACAGGAGTATTGCGTTTATTTAAAAAAAAACCCCAAAACAAAACCCCTCAAGATTGAAAAACTTTTTAAATTTTACCCCATTCCCCTGGTGCTGTGAGTTTGCCACCGATTTTGCTTTTTCTTCTGGTGTACAGTGACATCTACAGAGAGTGGAGCACACCAAACAAGACTTTCCCATTCAGTAGCACTTTTTTTTTTTGCTGTTCTGCTTTTATGTATTCTTAATTTAAACTCAGGACTTTTTGCACGTACAGTATTACTTACATTTGTACATTCCCACAGAAATCTATACTTTTTAAAAAGTTATTTTACCCTGACAGAAATTACTTTGATGTTTGGAAGTGCAATAGCAATTGACACACAGAAATAGAAATTCCTTTATCTTGATGGAGTGGTGGGATGTCTGGTTCTACAGTGCAATGGAGTAGAAAGATTGCAGCTTTTTAGAGGTGTAGTTTGTTTCACAACTGTGTTGCTCTCATCAAGAAGTGGGTTTTTGATGCTTTTGGTTTGAGTTTATTCTGAAATCATCGTGCGATAGCTTTTTCTTTAAATATGTTAGTTACTGATGTAATGTTTTAACGTGTTAAAACATGAAGGTATGAATTCTATTTATTTTCTAAAAATTCCAATTAATACATTGGTAAGGATACAAATAGGGATGCTTTAAAAATTTTCTTTGTAAGAAAAACTCCTTAATTCTGTTACAGACATTGTTAGTTGACTTATTTTGTGTTTAATTTTTTTTGCTCCTATTTTTTTTGTCTTCAAGAAGGTAATTTATTACATATGTGTAAAAATGTAGATTCTTCATGATATTTATTTTTTAATTGTTCTTGTTTATACTTCTTATGTAAAAGTCTTAATTTTGATATATCAAAATGTGAACATTTTGGGCAGTAATTTTTTTCTTGGATATTAAATATTAAATATATCAAACCAAGGTTGAAAGATACTGAATCAACATGTATAAATGCATCAGGAGTTGGTTTAGTCTTGTTTTTTCCCCTTACCAGGTCAGATATTACTATAATATTAACTGCAAACCAGATCCAGGTCTCATTAAACTAATACAGCAGAATTATAATCAGAAAATTGCCAAATAATGAACAAAACCCATAACTTCTAACTCATTGTGGCTGATGAGCAAGTTTCATGGCAAGGCTTTCATGTCTGAAAAATGACCTGATATTTGCTGGCTGGAATTATTGGTTAATTTGGGTTAAACTCATTTTTTGTAGAAGAAAGAACAAAGTAACAAGTAAAGTAAAAGAATGTCTCAGTGGAGCAGGAGGGAGCATTTAAAACCCATGTTGTAAAAATCTACTTTTATGTAGAAAATCCTCGGCAAAATGCATCCTTACGCAGCAGTAAAAGATAAAGGGTATAACAGATGAAGTACAATGAAGTACACCCATTCCTTAAGAAGACAGAATAATTATTTAAAGGGAAAAAAAAAAAAAAAAAACAAAAAGAATGGGCTAGTGTGATGTGTTAGCATTGGAAGGCATTGTCAGCATTTTTCTTCTTGTAGAGAGCTGCTGTGTCCAAATTCTGGACATTTTTTATTCCTGCCTTTTGAGAGTTTTTAGCTGGGGATGAAGGGAGTAAGAAAAAATATTAAAAATTAATGTTTCACAAATAAATAAATAAACTTCCATTTCTGTAGTGGTTTCAAGTATGACTTTTGTAACTCTAAGAATAATCACAGGAACCTTTCAATCACTGCCATTAGAGGCATCTGGAAAATGTCTTCCCTCAGCTGTGGGTTTTGGCAGGGGCTGTAAAAAACCATGGTCAGTGTAATTGTGTAATTAAACTGACAAGTGCTTGAGGTACTGTACTTGTTTGCTGTATGTACTTTCCTTCAATAAATATTAGTATTTCTTCTAAATCTCCCCCTCTAGCTGGTGACCCTGACATCTTTTAAACTGGACTGTAGCATGTAACAAGGGAGGCAGCATTTAGGACAAAATATTAAGGGCTTTCTCAGCAAATACCCTTTTGCAATTGACAAGCAGCAGTAAATTTCTTCAGGAGAAGCTCCATCTGACAGAGAAGCCAAAAGACCTGACTCCAGCAGATTTCTCTTAGTGAGCTGTAAAAATTACCCTTTGCTGGAGAAAATCAACCTGGAACCCTAAACTTCCAATGCTTGCAAAACTTCAGGGGATTTTGATCTGAATCCTTATTCTTTTTGTGATAAACATGAGAGTACAGCCCATGAACTTGTGAATTTAGCCCCTGAGGGGATCTCTGAGCTCAACAGTTTTTGTGTAATTGCTTAACAACAAATGATCTCTTAATCATGTGGTCTCTAATGAGTTAAATCTGAGTTAACTCTTTGTAGCCCTCCTTGGTTTCATGTTTGCATTGCTTTCTCTCTCTGTACCTCTTCCTCTGTAGACACCTCTTTATCTTGTAAACCATGGGGAGACCGGCCCCATCCGCTGCAACCGCTGCAAAGCTTACATGTGTCCCTTCATGCAGTTCATTGAGGGTGGCAGGAGGTACCAGTGTGGATTTTGTAACTGTATCAACGATGGTAAGTGGTGTTTCTCTCATCTGGGATTCATAGCAATTCTGTAAGACTAAAAAGAAACTGTATCCCTAAAATTGTTTTCTTGACATGCTGATTTAATTAAAAAATAGTTTAGGGAGATGCAGTAACCATGCTTATTTCACAAATAAAGAAAAAAATTCATTCCCAAGAGTAATAGAGGGAAACATTTGTTCAGTACCGTTTAAAAAAAATACATGAAAAATAATGCTGACTCATGAAGTCCGGTCTGGTGTGATCAAAACTTAATTTTAAAAATTTTGTGACTACATAGGATACAGAACTACTTGTTTTGTTAATTGAAAACAATTTTTGTGCTGAAAGAACACATTAATTTCTCTAAGAAATGCAAATTTACAGCAAGAAGCAAATATTTAGACCCATGTTAGCTTCATCCTTTAAATGACTGTGGATGCAATGGTTAAATAAGCTATTAATTTTACTGTGACAAGTGTTGGTTTTCACAGAAGATACCATGCCATATTTGTTCAAGTGTGCTGCATGTGACTCATAACTGTTCTCGTGCTCTTGGCAAAATCCCAAGTCTTTGTCAGAACTAGCCTTTCTAGACATTTGTATCAAGCTGGATTTCCTCAGCTGGATCACAGGGGTATGGTGCTTTCCCTAATACAGTCATCTTTTCAACTCTGAAACGTGAACCTTGTCAGACTCGGTCCAACTGCTTTGCTGCCTGGAGCTCTAATGTTTGTGCAGGCATAGCAGATAATAAATTTCATCGTTTGTTAACAATTTAAACTCTCACAAAGGGAAATTTAGATGCACTGGGAACACTTGAAGAAAGACATTTAACTTGCAGTATCATTTTAAATCATGCTGGTATTACTACAGTGTCTTAGTCAGAAAGCACTTACAAAAAAAAGTGTTTGTAAGGACTAAAAATGGCTAACAAAGTAGGTTGATATTCCCCTCACTCATGCACACCTGCACTTTTACAGGGAAAAATATGAAAAATAAGCATTCTGAATATGTATTCATTGAGGAACCATAAGACTGTGTAAATTGTTAGTGCAAGCCCACTTGATTTCTTACTGCTTTGGAGTATATCGCATCTGCTGAAAGAATTTGTTGTGTTGTTCCTCTCTTTCCCCAGTTATAAATTATTTTTCCTGTTCTTTTGTTGCCTTGTAGTCCCTCCATTCTTCTTTCAACACCTGGACCACATGGGCCGACGGATAGACCACTATGAAAAGCCTGAGCTGTCCCTGGGCTCTTATGAATATGTGGCTACTTCAGATTATTGCCGAGTGAGTACTGCCAGTGTGCAAACCAGCGCACAGAGTTATGGCAAAACAAACCAGCTCTTTAGAGTTAATGCATTTGTAAGCTGCAGGTCAGTTTCCAGGAACATTCAAGGAAATACGGATAGATGTGGAGAATACAATGTTTTGTTCTTTTGTGCTGCAGAATGTGATACACGCAAGTAAGAATAACAAGCAGTGCAGCAAAATCACGGATCACCAGTCTTTAAGTGAGACCTGTGTTTGGTCCTACCCAGCATGTTGCACTGTTCAGGGGATATCTTTGAAAGTCTGGTGCATTGTTGCATTTTAGATGTATGTCTTCCACTGGTTTTGAAGACCATGTACCTAAATACCCAAAACCTTAGCAAGGGAATTTGACCTTGAAATCTGTTCCTGGCAATAGTCTTCTAGTATTCTGACCAATAAGTTACAGTGGAATTGGTTCTCTCTTCTAGTATCAGCTCACTGAAGAACTCAATCCAGAGCCCACTTATGTTGCTCTAAATATTTGTAGTTGGTTTTATTACAGAACTCTATTTGATACTTCTGAAAGCATAAATTACTTAGTCTTTTCAAACTTCAGCTCATTTTACAAAACTGCAAGTGTGATGTCATCTGACCGCAGCACGGACATATTTTTCTGGTTTTGCTGGAATCAAGCAGAATTTTCTTCCTGTGTGTAGAGCTGAGGCCATGATAAGGTGAAAGCCAACTGGGTCCTACAAAACCTTGAAGTAGCTACCAGTATCTTCTTCAGACCATCAAATTATTGCTGGTATGAAGGTTCTGTTCTTCTTGCTCACTAGAGCACTGATCCGAAATCCCGTGAGATCTCTGAGATAACCTAAAACATTTGATTGAAACCTGGGTTAAAACCCAAAGCTTGAGGGAATTGTGGTGAGAGGTTGCAGAAATACAGTGTGGGGACACAGTGTAAATCCAGTGAAGCTCCATGAAATTCTGAAGCCTCAGCTTCTGCCAGGTAAGTCAAATCAGGGAGTTTTCTTGGCAAGTCATCCAGTCTGGTCTGCCTGCTTGCTGCAAAGGTTCATCTGCAGACTTAGGGCAATGTTACAGAAATCTTGTACAAAATAACACTCTGTGCTGGAAATGCTAAGTCATTAAATGTGGCATTATTTTGTAATTCACTTTTTGTTTGGCTCCAATTTGCAGAGGTTCTCTTCTTTTATAAATCCAGTTCAAGACCAGAACTGAAAAGTCATTTCCTTTTGTGCTTATCAAATGACAAGGATGAACAGCTACAAAAAATGTTAACAAATCCCAGCTGGTTTGCATTATTGCACTCCTGCTAAGCGGATGTGGTGAGAACACAAGTCCTAGTTTCTTCCATATATTTGGCAGAACTTAGGCAGAGATTCTTTCTAAATGCTCATCCGATAAAAGAGTTTAGAAGCAGTTTTTGGTGAGTTTCTGAAGCAAGAACCCAAGTACAGTAAACAGAACAGTTTTGAAAAATACTGCCTGGTTTTGGTTCGCTGGAATTAATCCTGATTTGCATGAATCAAATGAGTGAGATCAAGGATATAATGTTCAGTTTAGTTTAAAGTTTTCCAGGAACTAAGGATAAGTCATAATTCAAGGGTTAGATGAATTTTCCTCAACTGGAATTTTTCTAGGGTTTAGTTCAACAAGTGTAATTTGTTAAGTCACAACTCTATATGACAGAAGTGAAACTGTAATGAAAAAGCTGTCCTGAATTCGGCACCAAGTAATGACTACTACTCATTCAATGGGAATTGAGAAAACTCATTTTAGGGAGTGTGATGTTTACTCTTGCTCTGTTAATTTTGTATTAACTTCCTAGGTACATCTTTGGCATTTTAAACAAACTTTTTTTTTAAACAAACCTTCCTCACTTGCTGAAACCTGTGTCACTAGTGTGCCACTTACACTGTGGATAAGAGGAACTCCCAAAGGAAAGCAGGGGTATAGAAAAAAGCCAAAGGGCAAATTTGTTTAACTATTTGAGTCCGAGCAGAAAAGTTTGTGCTTCGTCTTATCTAATGGACTGTTAACCTTTAGATATTTTACTCCATCAGGATGCTGTTTTCAGTGATAATGTTCTATTCCAGGGCTGGACTTAACCCAGTACATGTCAGCTCTCTGCATTAGTTACTATTTACAATTCACAGCATTTTTTAAACAACTGAACATGTATTTGCATTACCTAATGGTACCACCTCTCAGTTTTTTCCTCCGAACAGGACACTGTCTCATTTTCTCTGTCAATGGTTTTGGGTTTTTTTCTGTGTAGGACAAGAAGCCTCCTAATCCACCAGCTTTTATCTTCATGATTGATGTATCATACCGAAACATTAAGAGTGGCCTAGTGAAACTCATATGTGATGAACTGAAGACTCTGCTAGATAAACTTCCAAGGTAAAGAGACATTAGTGCGCTTGTCTTAACTCACTACACTGCACTTCTCGTGCAACTTCGCATGTTGAAAGGCAAAAACCGAGGTATGGAAAATGTCAGATTTTCCAGTACAGGAGCTTTTTGAGTGATAGTGACCAAATGTTAGTTTTTGACACTGCTGGCAATTCTTACACTTGGATGTTTGAGGTTAGTGTATGAACAGAAAGAATCTGCCATGCTACTTCACCTGGAGCTTGCATTCTTCTCCTTTCTTGCAGTGAACTCTAGTGTTGTTATCAGCTCAGTCGCAGCTCCTAGCTTTCACTTCACTTGCTGCAGTTATGTTCCCTGCAGTCCTGCTTTTCTCATTGAATTAATCAGGGAAATACCCAAACCAGAATACTCAGGAGCAGCCAGTCTCTCTAAAGCCGTAGTGCTGGTGGCTTGTATCTTTAGCTCTTACTTTTAACTAACAAAACTTGTAAAGTTTCTTGCTGCACTGTGAGACTTCTCTGTCCTGGTCTGTATCTGAGAGAACAGATCTTGTAGGCAACAACCATTTTATGAAATAAAGCACATGTGCCTTGTGAGCATGAAACATACAGTAGTGGTGTTACTACTTGTCAATATTATTGGTAGTGTATTATTTTAACGTATTAGTGTAGTTTTCAATAGAGTTTAAATAACACAGACATGTAGGGAAATGAGAGCAGTGAAAGACTGCAAAATGAAGTAGACAAGATGGTTTTTGTTTACATATAAAGGCAGATATAAAAAAGAACATCCAAAGAGAAAATGCTTTCTAAATAACAGTGCCTGCAGAGGGAGAACAGACTTAAGAAATGGAGAGAGCAGTGTGAGGAAGGGTGGGAGATGACATCCTTGGGACAATCTGGAGTATGTTAAAAATCGTTTTTCTTATGGCCTTCTGGGATCCCTGTGCCGGAAAGAAATTCCAGTTCAGGGTGGGGGTTTAGTTCATCAGATGACCATGTAAGGCCATCTCTCAAGTAGTTTTTCACTGAAGATTGCTCTGGAGACACAAGTGTTTGATGTTATCCTGAACATATCTCAGAGTTTTCCATCAGGATTGGTCATGACTCTGAAGAAAGTAAGAGGCATGAGTGGAGTAACAAAAAGCATTTGGCAGTTTGGAAACTTGAATAGGGCAAGTAAAGGAGGAATGAAAGAAGTGTGTCCATATCACAAAAGAGACATCATCATCCTTCTCACCAGCACTCTGCAAGATCTGTTGTGAAATAATTCGGGCCAAAGTTTTCGTGTCCACTGAAAAAAGCAATTAAAAAATAAAGAAAGCCAGGCCCTTCAGTCTCCTCAGATTTGTCTGTTGGCTTAAATAATATTAATTTAAAAGAAGACAAACACAAGGCATTCCGCCAAAATCTGTGGTGAAAATTTTACTATATTGCTTAGACACAGAGGTCAATGCATTCATTTTCGGTTGCTGGACAAAGACACCTGCAGAAATATTCTGCTGTTCCCACACGAGAGAAAATCCCTCTGCAGGGAATTCACCCTGAGATTGTATCTTTGAGAGGAAGGACTTGGGGGTACCAAAGAAATCTGTGCAGAAGAAGAATTGCTGACATCTTAGACCAGGTGTTTTCAAACCTGAAAACAAGAGCCTCCTCCCTGACTGTATTTTGAGAAATGCTGAGAATTGTGTTTGTAGAAATGTGCTTATGAGTTCAGAAAATCAGAGTAATGACTCGTGCAATTAGATTTTTTTAGTTACATAATTAAAAATAAAAAATGATAAGTATTTGAATGCATTTCTGCGTGTATAGGTCAGGTTTCTCCTTGTGAGCCTTCAAAAATAACTAAAGAGTGCATGAGCCACAGAGACAATTGGCTGTTTAAAGCTAATCTTTAAAACAATAAAGATAGAGCCTGGTTGAAGTGGAGAGGTGCAGACTGACACTAGAAAGAGCAACATCTGGAATGAAGGTCCCAAATACCTGGTGTGTAACTTGGGACTGGGATGATGTGGATGCTTCTCTTGGAAGTAGCAAAATGCTGTGTGTATAGGAATGGAATAGCACTTTGTCCTCATCAAGCTCCAAAACTAATTACGCTTTTCACTCTGTCCCATGTTATGATGTCAACATGGTTTATTCTTTACATTTGAGATTTCTTACTGTTTGAATGGGGTGCACCATTGATAGGGTTGATGTAACTTTATAACTTTTTTTAAAAAAGTAAACAATAGAGCAGTTTATTTTATTGGGGTTTTTGAATTTGACTTAAGGCAAAGATTGAAGCCATTACATCTGCTTGGTTGTTGTTTGCTTTGTTGTTCCCAGTACAGATAATGATCAGAGAGGAGCCTTGCATGTCAAGGGAATGCTTTTATTGCAAGGACAGAATTTCAGAATTATAACCAGTTGGGTTTTATTTTTCTTACAGAGAAGAGGAAGAAGAATCCTCAGCAATTCGAGTTGGTTTTGTCACTTACAACAAGGTCCTTCACTTCTTCAATGTAAAAAGCAGCTTAGCTCAGCCTCAGATGATGGTGGTCACGGATGTGGCAGAAGTTTTTGTTCCTTTGCTGGATGGTTTCCTTGTTGACTTTGAGGAATCCCGATCAGTTGTTGCCAAGTAAAGTACAATTATCCTTTGTAAGATGTGAATGCTTATGATTGCGTTGTGCCTGTTAGTCAGTTGTGTTTTGGGGCATACGGTATCTACTGAAATACTTCAGAAGCCCAGCAGATGCTTCAAGCCCTGTGTTGCCTCCTCTGAGGCAGAGGAAAAGCAAAAGCCACAGCCTTCTGGTGCCAAACTGGAAAGTTTATGTATGCCAGCTGTAAATTTCCTTTCAGCTATGCTGCCTCAGAACCAGAAGGGAGATGAGGCTCTGAGCCACGTTCTGTTTTCCTTCTTGCAATGCACCTGGATGTGATCTTAGGTGATATGCACCTGGATGTGATCTTAGGACACTGAAGTCCTTAGAGCACACCAGAGATGCATAATGGTTAGCTATTGTTTTATTTATGTTCCTTTAGGTTACAAACTTTGAAACAATTCATCTCATAGAATTAAAAAATGCATATTTTTTTTAATTCTGGCTGGGATCCTAAGAAATTGAGCAAGGAAAATTTGTATTATTTTTTGCAGATAAACATCTTCCTGTGTGCACACTTGGTACATTAAAGGGTGTGTTTGGGGATTACCCTACGCTGACCTGAGACACTGATCCTTTCTCTTTTGTAGCTTGTTGGACCAGATTCCAGAGTTGTTTGCAGACACTAATGAGAGTGAGACCATCTTCGCTCCAGTTATCCAGGCTGGCATGGAGGCACTAAAGGTTAGAATATTCCTCTCTGTCAGAGAAGCAGCTTGAAATCAGGTTTGCTAGAGGCCAGTCCCTTCACAATAAGAAATTAAGGGAAAAATTGTTGTTGATTGTTTCCAGCACTAATGTTCCGTTACTCTAACAGTACCTTCCAACTGCTGTAGTCAGAATAAGAACTGACAAGCATAACATCTGTTCCCAGATGTTCTTATTGAGGAAAACCAGTCCCCAGAGTCTATTCCATGTAGGAGGGATGTTTAGGAGATGATGAGGAGCTGGAGTCAGTTTATTGTCCAGCGTTTAAGAGAAATAGAGAAATGTTTAGTTACCAACTCAGAACAAATTAATACTCTTGTGTTTGCTCAGATACCCAGTCCTTGCACGTGTGAAGGGCAGGAAAGTCAGTATAATAATAATAATAATAATAATAATAACATCAGACTTTGCCCTGGTTATTCTCTTGCTTCTGCAAAACTTGTGCAAAAAAGAATATTTGTAACTGTCTGTCTGTGACCAAATCAGGCCGTAGTTGGAGGATTTCTGTTTAACTGACAAGTTCTCCCAGCTTGGATACAGCTGACAGGGAATCCACAGGCCAAGGTGCTGCCCAGTTGCTTTCTGTATGTCTGGGACATCCCCTAAGGAGCTGACATTCCCGTGGAGCATTGCCAGTTAAATGCACACCACTCTGGTTCACCAAGATTTGTAGGGGCAGAGCACATCCAGTGGTGCTTTAAAATGGTTGATTTATCTGTGAGTGATTTATCTGTGAGCTCTGTATGAATAAAGCATGAACTTTGAGTACATAAATTTGTCAAAACAAAAATGAACATTTCGCAAATATGTTTTTTATATATTGATTTAATACCTGCTTTCTTGTTATTTATTCATATTACCAGCAGCTATGTGTGCAAAGCACATCTGAATGCTTTTTCCTAATAATTGACTTCTACAAAACAAATTTAAGGGCCACAATTGCAAATTTCCTTTGATGATGGCTGTAAAAGAAAGCAGATCTGAATTAAACTTTTTATTTAGCTCAGTATTTTTAAGTTATAATTTGTAAGGATTTTCACTCTGAATTATTAATCTGCAAATAACTTTGCCCAAGAAAACAGTTCTTGTCTAAAAACAATAAGTGGATTGAGTTAAAATTACATATATTTAGAAATTTTGTCAAACCAGTGTCACTAATTCCTGATGCATATCAGGACAAACAGGTGTTTGGGAAGTCTTTCAGCCTTCAGCAGAAGGCTTCTTCAATGGACTCGAAGAAATTATCATTGGTGATCAAAAGTAACTGTTCTCGAAATATCAGGGATGAAATTTCAGCCATTTTAAAAGTCAGGTGCTGCCTTCTGTTGTTCTGCCATAGCAGAGAGACTCCTGGTTTTCCCAGAATGCCACAGCTTATTCTGAAAGGTGGAGTGTTTTGTAAACATGGTGATTTCTGATTTGTGTCTGCATCTTGGCAGTGTAGTTTTCAATGTGGATTCTGCTACAGGGATGGAATTGTCACCCATTCACAAAAAAGCATGGAACACCAGTGAGCCTGAACTGAATTTTTCTGTTAAACTCTACTTGCTTTTAATTTGATCCAATTTGAGTTATTTGTATTTTGATGGCTGTTGCATAATGCTTGTGTCCAGTTGGAAAGTCTCCAAGAGAGGAACTCCTTTTGCCTCAGGAGAAAGTGCTGTCCAAATGCCTCGGCCAGCAAACCTGTGTGCTGGACTGCTGCTTACTGACAGAACAGCCCATGTTTGTTTGGGGGCATATTCCATCTGAGCCTAGGAATGAATTCTTTACCTCTGAGGAGCTTGCAGAAAGTGCCCCCTGTTCTCTGAGCCCCCTGTGTTAATTTGGGCTTGTTAACCCTGCAGTAATCAATGTGCCAATGTGGTGTCTTTGGAACAGGCTGCAGAATGTGCTGGGAAATTGTTCATCTTCCACTCTGCTCTGCCAACTGCGGAAGCACCGGGGAAGCTGAAAAACAGAGATGACAAAAAACTGCTCAATACAGACAAGGAAAAGGTATTTTCTGCTCTGAGCTAATGGGGGACTGCTGTTACACTCCATTTGTCTAATAGGGTACTGATCTTTTTTCATGTATTTTCTTTTACACAGAAGTGTTTGGTTATACGATGCCTCTGTAGTGATGGGTTCTCCAAGAACATACTGAGATGTTCCCTGTATCCATGGGCAGGGGAAGCATGTTTTTTGATGATAGCCATGCCTCACCTCAAACTTCCACTTCATCCTTTTGTCTTCATCTGGCCTTTTGTTATGATTAATGTCTAACAGGATGGCACTTGTATTTTTTATTCCTGTGCAGACCCTCTTCCAGCCACAGGGAAATTATGAGGCCTTAGCCAAAGACTGTGTGGCCAATGGCTGCTGTGTGAATTTGTTCCTCTTCCCAAATCAGTATGTGGATGTAGCCTCCATGGGCCTTGTCACAATGTACACTGGTGGAACACTATACAAGTACAACAATTTCCAGGTAAGTGGTGCAGGTTTCCTGCCTTTCAGGTAGTAACAGCTGGGGAGTTGCTGTTGTTTTTAATCACATTTCAATGTATGCTTGGACATTTAACCTAAAAGCAGAGCGAATCTGGAAGACCTGGTTATCAATTCCAGGGGACAAAATTCAAACTTGACAACGACAGGTCAGGGTTTGGATCTTTAAGTTGTAACAAGCTGGTTGGCATCCTAAAATTTCGCTGAAAGATAAAGTGGAGGAATGTCCAGTTCATGTCCAGGCCTGGTGATGAGTGGTGGACATGTGAATATACCTGATTCTGATAACAACAATCCACATTTGAAATCCTTTTTATAGGACTCAGGAGCTGCGAGCATATTTGCTGGGAGAAGATGGGATTATGGGGAGGGGGCATTGGGTCACTTTTGTGCTGCTGCCTTTTGTTGTAGAACCTCTGAACTTTCTGCTTTGTGTTTGCAGCTCGATACCGACAGCTCCCAGTTCTTAAGTGACCTCAGGAGGGACATCCAAAAAAAGATGGGATTTGATGCAACAATGAGGGTTCGGACAAGTACAGGTAATAGGACCCATGGGAATGAATTTTAAATAATGTAGTGTCATGTAAATCACTTGCTTTAATTTCATTTTGTACCTCTTGAAAATTAATTGAGTAGACTGATAAAATCCATGGCTATGTGTATATATATATAGTTACTTATATACATATATATATACACACACACACACATACTTCCTGTATATGCCTCCTTAATAACTGATTTTCAAGTCTGGGAAAGGCTTCTGCTCACTCTGCACACAGCATGGACTGCAAGGAAGTTGTATAAAAAGATATTGCTGCTGGACACTGATCTGTGCCTTCATTTTCATACTCAAATGACATTCCTGTGTCTGTCCAGCTTCTTTCATTGATTCTTAGCTCAAATGCAAGTATTAGAGAAAGGGATTCGCCCAAAGAGGCCAAGCCAGCAGTGCAGAAGCTCTGGGTGTCCAAGTCACAGCTTTTCCCTTTCTCCAGGTCTCACAAATGCCATCAGCAAGGACAGTTGTTGGGACTCTGATGCTGTAAAGCCCTGAGGGAAAATGGCTCCTGCTTCAGTAAGTGATGTCAATTTAATTTGCCATTTTAAAATGAAATTCTCTGTTTTAACCTGCAGGCTTCAGGGCTACAGACTTCTTTGGGGCCATTTACATGAACAACACCACGGATGTCGAGATGGCAGCAGTTGACTGTGACAAAGCAGTGACAGTGGAGTTCAAACATGATGACAAACTGAATGAAGACACTGGGGCCTTAATTCAGGTAAAAAACCCTAATTCACTCACACCATAAAATGGTGAGTAAGACCTTCTGTAGCCAGAGCACGGAACTGATGGTGTATGAGTGATGGGAACAAGGCACAACTTACACAGACTCTTGTGCCATAAATCACTAGTAAAAAGTGTGTTCCCCTGCCTCTGTGCTGTTCTATAGCTATGTTCTATTCAGGGGTACCCAAATTCTTTCTAAACACTCACTGAGACCTCATCAGCTGTTCATTTTTTTCCATTTCACTGTAAATAAGTTTATGTGGAATAAGAGATTTATTGCTATTTATATGGCAATTGTTACTACTGTGGCATTCCTTGTGACCTCTCTATTCAAGAGCAGTTCTCTATTGTTAAACCTCACTTTCCCCTCTACAGACTGTAGGACTTTTTTATGATGTGAAGGTGAATAGCTTATACTGTAATGTCTCTAAGAACCACAGGTGTGCTGGAGCTACAGCTGCCAGCAGCACAGCCAGGCTGCTCTGGCTGCAGAGGGTGTCATCTGCCTTTGGTGCACAGAGAAGGTGGCTCCAATGGTGACACTTTGTGCCTCTGTTGCAGTGTGCTGTCCTGTACACATCGATGAGCGGGCAGAGGCGAATCCGCATACACAACATAGGTTTGAATTGCAGCTCCCAGTTAGCTGATGTCTACAGGACTTGTGAGACTGATGCACTTATCAACTTCTTTGCTAAGTCAGGTACAGTTGCAACAGAGCAGTTTTGTTTCCTTTTTTCCTTTGGCGTGGAGGAAGGGAAAGGAAAGGGGGCTGAAATGATTACCTAGTGGGAAATAATGTTTTAATAACTTATTGCTCCATGTTTGAGCAATTCCTGAAATACAAATTCCTGAAAGACAAATAATTACCTATTTTAGACAAACTACCGTAAAAGTAATACTTGTGTGTAGGTAATGCACAGAGCCGGGCAGGCACAGTAAGTGTACATGGACATTCTACTGCAGTTGGGGGTTTGATGCGGTTTTTTGAGATCTGTAGGAGAGACTGAGAAGCAGCCTCAGCCCTCACGTCTGTAAAATCAGAAACTAGCAGCAGACAAAGATACTTTGAGAGACTGTCTTTTTTTAACACACACTTTTATTCTGTTCCTGTAGCTTTTAAAGCCATTCTGAGCCAGCCCCTGAAGAGTGTCAGGGACATCCTGATGAATCAGACTGCTCACATGCTGGCCTGCTACAAGAAGAACTGTGCCAGCCCAGCAGCTGTCAGCCAGGTGAAACCCACACCCAGTCCTACCCACCCAAGCTTTGCCACAAGTGCACAACCACCCTGCAACATCAGTAGAGCCAGAAAGCAAAATTTCAGGACAGACTTGTCCTTTTCTTTCAAATACAATTAATGACAGGTGGGATGCAGTGGTGGCACTTAGAGCACACAGCAACTGTTGTTCTGGAACAAAAGCAATGCCATCGGTGAACCTGACACCTATACTCACACAGAGGAGCTCAGCCAGCTCCTTTTCTTCCTGCTGGAGTTTGACACTGACTCACAAAGCTTTCATTTTTAACTGTTACGTTGTTATAGATGGTTGTAGTATTCTAATTTTTGACTAAGCAGAGTGACTGTATTTGTTTCCATTTAATTCATTCAGTCACATCTTGGTGATTCAATTCAAAGAGAGACTCAGGCTTTTCCATCCCAGAGGTGCTGCCAGTAACCACAAGCCTGAGCGGTGAATTGTTCATTGTTGGTGAGGACCAAATATGTCAAACAAAACCAGAGCCACTTGTTGTGGACCACTATTTCTCTCCTTATTTCTTCAGAGAGAGACCCAAAAAATAGGGAGATGACAGCAGCCAAGACAAATAGAAAAAATAATATAACAAATATAGAACAAATAATTTCTGTTGCGTTCTTACTAAATGTGTTGTTTTCTCAGCTGATTCTGCCAGACACAATGAAGGTGCTGCCCGTGTACATGAACTGCCTGTTGAAGAGCTGTGTGCTGGTGGGCAGGCCCGAAATCCCAACTGATGAGAGAGCTTTCCACCGCCAGCTGGTCATGGCCATGGGGGTGGCTGACACGCAGCTCTTCTTCTACCCCCTGCTGCTGCCAATTGTGAGTCAGCGGTGGATTTTCATTTCTAACCCCTCTTACCTGGAAAGGAACCACTAAGAGGTACCAAGCCTTTCAGTAGTTACTTTTCAAGTCAATTCCACAGCTCTTGTGTCTTTTGCCCCACAGCACAGCCTGGATCTGAAGAGTGACGCTGTCCCAGCTGCCATCCGCTGCTCTGAGGAGCGCCTCTCCGAGGGAGGGGCCTTCCTGCTGGCCAACGGGCTGAGCATGTTCCTGTGGCTGGGAGCCAGTGTGTCCCCAGAGCTCATCCAGGGGCTTTTCAACGTGCCATCCTTCGCACACATCAGCACCGAGGCCGTGAGTAGATGCAGGCTAAGAACTGAGAATTTAGCAAGACCAGATGCTAAGCAGAGAAACAAGTGAGGTCTTTTTTCATGCTTTAGCCTTAAAAGCAAGAACAGGTGACCAGCAGAAAGTGTTTAGACACCAGAATTGCTTTAAGTTACATAAAATTTAACACTTTGACACTCTGAATACTAAGAGGACAGAAGCTTTCACAATTTTTTTTAATCTTCTTAAACGTCACTGCAGATATTGAAGTCCTTTCAACTGTGTATTACTAAAATTAGAACAAAACACTTTGCAATGGTAAAGTTTTCCCGATGATGCATTTTCATATAGTGATTATTTTAAACTGAAAAATGAGTCCTCAAGATGGGACTTTTTAGTGAAAGAGATGGAATTTCCTGGTTTAGTATGAAATCCACAATACCTTATAATGCAACTATCAGGAGCTAGTCTTGGTTAGAGATGTGACTGGACTATAACAACCTGCTTTCCTTCTGACAGACATCCCTGCCTGACCTGGACAATCCATTTTCTAAGAAACTGAAGCATATCCTGGAGCAAATCCAGAGCCAAAAGCCCCACACTATGAAGGTAACTGCTTTCTGCCTCAACTCATTCCTCATACTTGTTCAAAGGAGCACTCCGGGCTTTGCCAAAACTTACCAGTGGCTGTAAAAGGTTTTTTAGGTATTGGGAGTCTTCCTGCATGTAGGTGAGTTCCAGCATGATTTGCAGGTACAGGCAACTCAAATGTGCTTAATTCTCAATCAAAACTGATTTTCAAAGGCAGTCAAGTTTAAAAGGTATTCTGCACTCCTCAATTCACATTAGTCTCTCCATCTTCTGCACTGTGGAGATTTATAGTTTTAGCTGTTTTCCCCACTTCAAGAGCATCCACTAAGAGACAGAGCAAAACTGTGCTGCTGTGTAGTTCTGACTGCATCCTAAAACTATCTGTCTGTATCTCTTTCCAGCTGATGATAGTGAAGCAACGGGAGCAGCCAGAGATGCTTTTCCGCCAGTTCCTAGTAGAAGACAAGAGTATTTATGGAGGAGCCTCGTATGTGGATTTCCTGGTGTGCATTCACAGAGAGATCAGCCAGCTGCTCAGTTAAGGCAACTCAAGTAAAATATTCAGTTCCTTTTTGCCTCTGCAGAAGGGACAGTTTTTGGTGCCTGAGGGCTGGCCCACAGCTCCACCAGACCCAGGCCTTCTGCTGTGCTTTACTGACCCTTTTCTGTGCTCTTTTTGTACAGTTTCATTTGATACCATCTCTCCCTGAGTGTTCTGCTTACTTCTTAAGCTGTAGAATAGGAAGTTCTGCACTCAGGTATTAATCTTCTGGGAGTCCTGACTCTTTCTCTATGTGAATTGCCAGATTTCAGACTGCCAATGCTTAAGAGCATATATGGTATACATTTCTTAAGAGACAATTTAGAAAACTCTCAATTGTTCGTTTTGCTAGTCATAAGTTGTACCAGAGCTGGGAAAGATGATCAGAATGTGGACAGAGGAGGAAAAACAGCAAAACACTTCTTTTTCTATGTGAGGACATTGAGTTGAATCAGATTGGCAGTAAACGTGTAGTTTAGTTTGAAGAATTTCGAAGTCCTCCCTGTGAAGCAAATCTCTGTAAAGTAAATCCTTTCTTTCCTGGAAGGGACAGGTGTTACTGTCCACAGAAGCAGAGCTCTAGGGACTCTTCCACAACCAGGATTATCCAGGAGACAGAAATGCTCAGTTTTTTTGCTGGACTTCAGTAAGTGTAACAACAACAGGGATCACAGGAAGAACAATAATCAAACAATCCTTCTGCCACCTTTGGCAGATGATGTCACACTATTATGGTACAATTCTGTCCACTTGGGGGCAGCAATTAGCTTAGTATACTATTTAATTAAATTTTCGAAATTGTACAGGTTAGGCTTTATTTAGTACATTTGCTAACTGGAATATTCCCAACACAACTTAGAAAAACTTGTCCCTCAAAATTTCTGTGGCAGATCAACTGTGAGACAGTTGACACATTAACCAAAGGTTATTTGTGGTGCTATAAAGCTTCTTGTTTAATACCAGTTCTATTACAGTGACCTCCTCTCCCATGGCTGATTTAATCAATGGTCACTGCTTTGAAAAACAAGCCTTTGCTAATATTGAAGGTAGAATTTGGAAAGCCAGAGCCTTTGGAATAGCTGTTTACCTCAGATACTTCATCAGTCTCTCTGTCTCTTTAGGACCAATGCCTCTGAATGTGAGGTTTGAACTTTGCCAAACTTGAAAAGCTATTATTAAAAAAATTAGTGTTTCAAAGAGAGCCAAAAACACTCAAAAGTAAGGTTAAGCCTCAGTAAAGAAAAAAGTGCCTTTAAACATGTTAGAGTTGCTACTTATATTAATTATTTAATATCCACAATAAGCAGTCAAAATGCATTGTTTTTTGGTTCGACAGTTTATCTATACAGTCCTATTCTTGTCATTGACCAAGAGCTCCTGAAATAAGTGGCTATATTACAAAAGGGTCCTCGGCCTCAATTCAGCTGCCAAGACAAGCACTTTTTAGCTGTAGACATTACCCTGTAAAAAGTATTTGTTGCCATTTCATTTTGTAAAATGACACCAGCAACACTTGTGTAAAGAAATAAGCAATTATTAAATATAATCTCTGTGTGTGTTTATTCTTTCATGCATCCCAAGTTCTCCAAGGTTTTATGGCTATGGTATCTAGCAGTGTATCACTGTAGGTCACCTTCTCCTACTGTGACTCTCAAGACAGGCAGCTTACATGGCCTCAGCATTTGTAGTGTTGTTGCAGTGCTCTGCTGTTGTCATCACTCATGGATATGGGGAGAAGACACGATCCAAGTGAAGCAAAGTGTCCCAAAGAGGGGCTGTTCAGAACCAAGCTCAGGTAAGCCAAAGCTGTTCATACTGGCAGAGCTACTGCAGCAGAGCTCTGGCCTGTCTGGGCAGTGTTACCTCCAGTAAGACATCAGGTGGAGAAAACAGCACATGATGACAGCAGTCATGACAGTAACAAGTATCACACAGATGTACTGTAAGTGCAGTGCTTGGCTTCACCATCAACTGCAGGACTGTAGTATTTAACTCAGATTTACAGTAATTAGGCCTTTTTTTCTCCTTTTTCATTCCTGCAGTGAAAAATTACTTTCTGTTTCACAGAACTTGCCCACTGCTTTCTTTTCAGCCCATGAGAATGAAAAGGATTAATGCAGCTCTCTTCCATATTAAGGTGACATTGAGCCTGGTCCACAGTTGCCATTTCTGTTAAAGCAATAAAGTTGCTACCAACTTCAGTAATTTTGCAAGGAGAAAACACCTTTTCTAATATATACAGAAAGAGTAGGTTCATTTATCTGTCACTTTCAGATTACTCAATGTATCTTTATAGAGCCACAGGACTTGGAGTTTTTTTGCAATGTAATGGGCCTGAAATGTTCATGCATCCTTTTTTAGAGTGCTCTCTGGATATTAAAATCTGTAGCAGGGTGTAGAAAACCAGCTGAATATTCTAAAATTAATTCCATGACTTAAAGCCAGTTAACTTCCATAATCATCTCAAAACTGCTCATTGGTTTGGAGCCTGAATTCCACTCCTCTGAACAAAGCATTCAGCCCCTATGAACACACACAGTGAACTGGTGCTGGGGAAGAACCTCAACGCCCTGAGAGCATTGGCTGTCAGCCTGCATAGCTCACCAGCATTCCAGCCAGCTTCTTGTAACCAACACTGTCAGAGAGTGCACAGAGTTCTCCAACTGATATCAGGTTGATTTACGCACAATGATCTACACATGACTGAGCTCCTAAATTCCCTCTGAAGCCAAATGCTGAGACATGCTTGAGTACCTTGTCAGGGCAGGTGTTGAATCCTTCACTGAATTCACAGGGTGCAAGATAATCCAAGGACTCTAAGCCTCCTCCAGAATGGAAAGACGTGGCAAGATCTAGACAGGCACCCCAAATCAGACTGGAGGCTTTATGCATTTAGGATAAGTGGAAAGGAAGAGAATCGTCAGGCTTTTTATCTTCCAGGAGAGCGTGCTCAGATTAAGTCTTCATTTACTTGTGGTAAATGAAATACTCATCAGCTTAGTGATTCTGAGCCTTATTCTCCCCTTCCACTGGAAGTGTTACAAGTGAGAAATTAACTGACAACTGCTACTGCAATTAGAAGCTTTTCATCTCTAGTCACCATTTCTATATGGTCCAAATCCCAGCGACTAAGAAAATGACCTGGTATTTTTACTGTATAATGGGGCATGCAGTCAGTTGCTCTTTAGCAACATGGACATCCCACTTTGCTGGCAAAGGCTGCCCATCCCAACAGCTCTGATCTAACTTCAACTCATTTCAGGGACATAAAAAGAGCTGGTTCTGCTGTTTAAGGACCTGGGCACTTCTGAGGCCTTGTCAGAGTCGCTGGGGGCAGTAGTTGTAGAGGTGGCTCTGTGATACTGCTTATAATCCCATATTTTCCACCTAAAACTTGGTTGTCTCGATGGAGGAATTTTCCAGACAGCTATCATATTTCAGTGCTGGTTGTTGAAAGCTTGGATTCTGAGGCAGTGGGCGCTGGTGTGGCTGGGAAGAGCCAAACCCTCTGGCCAGGTCAGAGCCACCTCAGAGCCACCTCAGCCTCGAGGGCAAAAGCTCCTCCTGGTGTCTGTATGAGAATGGGACCCACTTATGGGAGCTGCCGTCCCTGGCTGCTCTGCTCCCAGGCTGCTTCCCTGGAAAACTTCACTCCTGTGGATGTGGGGAACCCCAAGATTCCGTGAAAACCCTGGCTGCTGTTTAAATGGCAAGTAAGCCCATCTGGCCCTGCCTCAGGATTGCTGCCATTACCACAGCCTCATCAGCTGTGGTAAATGTTACAGTCCCGGCTCCAGAGCAGAAATTTTTCTTTATGAAGTGTGGAGAAAAGAAATGTATAATTGAATTTATAGGTTGAAAAGTGGTAAAACTACCCTTGAGGAATTCATTAAATGTGAATTGACTCCATGATATCTGCCTGAATCATCAGCAAGCATTAAACACACACAATGTGTGGGGGGGGGGGAAGGTAGGAGCCCCGCCAAGGACTATTCCTGAAATCCCACTGACTTTGTAGTTTTTGTTATTTTGTTTTATTTGTATTTGTCACTGAAACGTGACTGGAAAACTGGTAAGAATGCTTTGGATAGACACAAGGGGTGAAGGTGCAAAGGGCCAATGATATCCCACACCAGCATTCCTTCAGACACTGCGTCTGTCTTCTGCTGAAGCATGTGACAGCATGACCGAGTATGTGCTGCATTTTTAAACGATAATCAATTTTTATAGCTGTTCGTTATAGATGGACAACAACTGAGAAAGCAAGCAATTGTAAAAATGCACAAATATCAAAAGTTTGTTGGAATTTTTCTGATCTGTGATAATTGTGATGGTTTTGTCTGATCTATATGATGACTGTTTTGCAGGAGGAAGTGTTTTATGGAAGTGTTCCATTATTAGAAATATCTTCCATTCGGTATGGAAGGGTTTGAGGGGGGCTGAAGCTGATGGTAACTTGTACCCATCAGATCCTCTCAGCAACTATTCCTTTAAGTTTTTTTTCTAAATCATGGAATGTGAACTTCAGATCCTGGGTAGCTAGAAAGTATTTCAGGCTTTAATTGCCCAATTGTCTTCCAGCCCTAAATCGCCAATAAACAGCCAGTGTAAACTAGAATTTGAAAGAGCCAGACTAAGAAATAACATTCTCCTTGTGAAAATATCAAGAGATCTTTTTATTTTTCCAGAACTGATGTTAATCTTTAAACCGTTTCCAGATAACATTTAGATTTTAAGAAGGGAAGATTTTAAATTGAGCTTTATTGTGTAAATTCAGCCCTTAGTGTATCACTGTTTTGCAAACAGTGGTCCCTGCTGAGAGCCAGGAGTTGTGAACCATCTCTGGTGGCAAGGTTGAGAATCACAGGCTGGAAAAATAGGTCATTCACTTTTGGAAATAATTGGTATTTAGGTGTCATTCTGAGAACATGATAAGAAGGTAGAAAAAAAAGAAGAGATGATTTTTCCCTAAAGAAATTATATTCACAGAGTGAAATCTTATCCTTCAGGATTTGAGGTTATATACAGTGGGACCAGCTAATAGCTGGCAAAAAGAGGTAAGCACAGATAAGTAGTTTTGTTTAAAATTAACTGGAAACCTGTCAAAGAATCCAAGTATCAAGGAGGACTTCAGAAAGGAGGAAGGCACCTAATTCGTGACTCTGGACATCTTTCAGGTAAGAAATGCAATGTTTTCATGTCCTCAGGAATAACTTTGTGTGCTTCTTAATACAGTTGGAAGGAAAACAGCCAACAAAAATTCATTTTTATTTTCTTTTGCTGTTGTGTTTGTGTTACATATATTTGTAAAAGAGATATTTAGAGATATGCAGCTAAGTGATGCTTTTCTCTTTGTCTGTAAAACTCTAAAAACTGTGAAGTAGCAGAGCTGGGATTTCTGAGTTCCAGAATTCCAGTTTCACTTGTTGATACAGAGAAATTTGTGGCATTTTCTTAAAAATAAGGACGAGGAAAAACTGGGGAGGTCGTTCTGGATCTTGTTACCAGAGCTGTGGGACACAGCCAGGTGTAGAAGTGTCTGCAGGAACAGGAACCAGGAGCCCCGTGTGCTGGGCCCTGGCATTGCTCAGGGCTGGGCTGGCAGGAAGCTGCTGCAGAAAAGAGAGAAAAAGGATGAGGGGAAGGAGGAGTTCCCCAGCGGATCTGGGAGGTGTTTCCTGGCCCTGGAGGAGATGGGAAGGTGTGTCTGAAACTGAGGGAGGACGGGGGGGCCCTGGGCAGGTGTGCTGAGCTGGCACAGCAGAGGGAGGGAAGAATATTCCTGGTTATTATGGAAGTGCATTTATCAGCTCTGCCCTGTTACACACGTGTGAGCGCTGCTTCTTCCATCCATCCCAGCCCTGCTTTTCCATTCTTAGTAACTCCAGGCCTTAGGCCAGGTGAGGGTGCCATTATGAGAAATATCTCCCAGGAGGTGAGGGAAAGCTCTCTGGGGCTGTTCTGGAACGAGGCTGATTCCAAACTGGAGTTGCTCTGGAACGAAGCTGATTCCAGACTTCCTCAGTTCTGACCCTGCCGCTGAGCCGGGTGTGTCCGAGGGCAGCAGAGGGAGCTCCGTGAGCCTCTCCCACCGTCACTCCCAGCGGGTTTGTCACCTGTCACTGCTGTCACTGTATCCTGCAGTTCCAAGGGCTGGAGAGGAAGATGAGGCCCCGAGGGAGAAGTGGTTGACAGGGTCTGGTGTTCACCACACAGGGCTTTGCCAAGTACACCCCGATGTTCATGTGCCCCTCTCTGGGATGTGAGGCTGGCAGAGTGCAGTCCCACTGCTGCCAGGTTGCCATTTTGTATTCTGTACCTTATGTTAAAGGTTTTCTGGTCCTCCACACCTCATCCTCAGCTGTTCCCATTCCTTCCCTGGAAGTACAGCCTCTCAGATCTGTCTTTGTAACTGTGTTTGGAGTCTCTCTGCAGACCAGTTGTGCTGAACTGAGCTGTGTTAGATAACCCCCATTATTACAAGTGTTTTAGCTGTTGGAATGATTCAGACAGAGCTGGTTTGGAAACATTCCACAGCCATTATTTGACAGTTCTCAGTCCACATCCTTTTTATCTTTGTTGGGGCACAGATTGGGGCAGCCTCTCTCCTCCTGTGTGAGACAGGAGCTGTGGAAGGTGAGATGGCATTGAACATGGGAAGGACATGAGGCACTCTTGTCACATGGGAGATTTTCATAGAGGCTGAGAGATAAATATAAAACGTAATTAAGTAGGTGCAAGTACTTAGAAGCATATCAGCATTTTCTTGTTTATTTAGACTCATGCCTAATTAGTTTAGTTGCTGTAAACTTCTCTCAAGGGAATAAATTATTAAAAGAAATCCCTTCTCAAATAGTGTATTTAGTTGGGTAAAGCAGCAGTTTAAAAAAATGAAATGGTACATTCTCATGTAAAGGATCATCCCAGTTTTTTCCAACAGGAAAATGGTTTTGTAAAAGAAAAAAATCCAAGGGAGCAGAACTCCAAGAAAAATAGGCTGCTTCTGACATTTAAATGCGGTATTTAAGTGAGGATGTGGCCGGGCATGGTGTGCCTCTGAGGGTGGCACTGTAAATTTTGTGAATCTGCTTCTCCCCTCTTGAAGAGAAGTCTTTGAGTTAGACCTCGGCATGTGCTCAGTAAATGTTCTTTTCCACAGCATGTGGAAGTGAGCAGGAGAAAGGCTCCTGAGCGCAACTCAGACCTGGGCAGAGAATTGACTGAAGTGCTGTGCAGGCTTTAAACTGTGTCCTTGCTGTTGGAAGTTTGGTTTGCTGGGGCAGGTGAAATTATCACCGGATCAGGCTCCATGAGATGTGCTGGAACTGTTATCGCTTATCACTGAAAAATCAACAACTGTACTTAGCAAATAATGTCACTGTTCAAAGGCTCTACTGCCTTGGGAACTGTGGGAATTCCAAAACCCTGCTTCTTGCAGTAAGGGATAATCTGTGTAATCAGTGAGAATGCTGCTGTGTGCATGACAGTGTGGAGCTGTGAGCAGGTAGGGCTTGTAAAGAGACAGAACTTTTATTACAGTAAAATATATAGCTGGGAAAAGAAAAATTCTATTTGGATCACTAATATATTTCCAGTCTGAAACAGAAATAGCAAGCTTTAATTTGAAGATAGTACTTAAATATTTCAGTGCCATAACAGGAGAGAAGAAAGGAACTCACTTTTTTCCTTTCTGGTAAAACTATTGTAAAATCTTGATATGTTTATTTTTGTTTGTGCTAGTTTTTTAATAATAATTTTTAATATATCTCTTGTTTAATATTCTGTGAAATTCTAACAAAAAGGTGCTTATAACTGTTCTTGTCCTTATAAAGATCAAGGTCAATGAATTTTAATTCATCATAATGGAATTCAGCGATGTCCTTCAGTATTTCAGTTAGTGGCATTATGTGCCTGGATTCCTCAGTGTCCTTTCAGAATTTTTCCCCTGCAGCATAAATACTGAGCACTGTACATGCAGTTGTCCCTAATTCAAACCCATCATTGTGGATAATTGCTGTTCTAGGAGATAAAAACTTTCCCTGGAGAAAAGTAAGTAGCCCAATTCTACAAAGAGAATACAGTTCCTCAAAACTTGTCCTGTGCAACATCAGAACACAGGCTTTAATGAATGTGATGAAACTGTGGTTTCAAGTACTGATTCTGAAAAAAATGAACATGGAAACAATTTATTTTC
>VXBU01000009.1:0-24973 GCA_013400315.1 Bombycilla garrulus | reverse complement strand
AAAAAAAAAGAAAGAAAAGGAAACAGGGAAAGATTGTTATCCCAGATCTGCATTTGCAGAACATTTTAAAGCCAGTTAGGTTAACCATTGAGAAGATGTTAGTCTAGATAAGAGAATCCCCACTGGTTTTCTGTCTCCCTTAGACAATGAAATCACGTAGTTGTGTCTGTGCCTCTGTTTTGGATTGTTCTGTTTTAACACATAAACAGATTGAGGGCTGCCTACAACTCCTAATTAACTCAAACTAATGAGAGAGCGGGTGGAGGGAGTGCCAAAAAAAGAAAAGAGATCATGTGTTGGAAGAGATTGAATTACAACTTAAAGGGGATGGAGAAAGGGAAAGAAAAAGGAGGAAGGTGGAGGAGATGCAAATACCATTAGGGCTGAAAAGTAGGGGAGAAGAATTGCTTGAGAGCAGATTTGCATTTTATTTCTAACAAGAGGCAAAGATGTCTTGTGAAAACACCAAAGAAACATAAGCAATACAATATTGCTCTAATGTTAGATTATTGATTCTTTTTGGAAACTATTTTGGCACACACTGCAGTCTTGATCCTGATCTTGCGCTCCTGTTACCAGTAAGTTAGTTTGGCTTTATACCACAGCCCCTAATTAAACCAGTTTCAAGATAAAGCAAGTAAAAGTCAATTTTCAGGTGTGAATATACTGTGTGAAATGTCATGTTTAGAAGGGTAACTTTTTGCCCCAGGCCCAGAAGGAGACTCTAGCCAAAGCTCCCATGTTTCTGTGCCTGAGGTTGCTCTCTCTGGAGGCCAAGATGAGGATGGGAGCCTGTGGGAGGCAGAGAGGACAGCAGGAGTGTGTTTGCTGCAGCCGCAGCTGAGGCTATAGGACTGCCTGGCGTGAGACCTAACCTCTTCAATGGATGTGCCTGCTCCATTGATTCAGGCTGGGTAGGAGAAAAGAGGGTCAGAAAGCAAAATGAGAAGGAGAGGTAGAAGGGGAGACCAGATCATGACAGGGAGGGCGGGCAGACTGGTGGGGATCAGGTTAAAAGAAAGAAGTGCCATGAAGATAGGTTGTCAGACCAAGGGAGTAGAAGACACAGAATGAGAAAAACGCACGTTAACAAAATTAGGGAAACACTGGGGAAGCAGTGAGACAGGCTGAAAGCAGCGTGGATCTGAGTGAGGAAGAGTTTTAGCAGGCAGTGTGCTGTGGGGAGAGGAAGGGGGGAAAGGAGGGAGGTGAGAAAGGCATGGGCTGGGGATGTAACCTAGCCCCCACCACTCTCAGCCCAGAACCAGATGCTCTTGCTGCCTGCATGTGCCTGCACACATATGTGCACAAGCATGTGTGTAGTGCTTGCTTCTTTACTGTGGCCCAGACTGGGCTTAATAACAGCACTGAATAGTTTAGCAAAAGCCATGGGGATGTGACAGGTAGGCAAGAAAAAAGTAGCCACCTCATTTTGGCCAGCTGTCGTTATTTGCATGAGGCCAGGTTGTTGCTGGGCTCTGAGTAGATGAAATGAAGCAATGGTCTGCAGCAGGGCAAAGGACATGCCGCAAGTCCTGACAGGCTGAGGTGTGACCTGACAAATCCTAACCACCCTGGACAACCTCAGGACAGCGAGGGGAGGGACAGCATGAGCCTAGGGTGCTGAAACACAGCCTGGGCTTGGGCTTAGGGAGCAGGAGCTTGGTAGGGAGGATGGAAAAGAGGGCCCTATAACTCCTTGTTTCACACTGAACACAAGTGCAAATTTAATTACAAATTCAGCCAATGGAGGACAGAACTTTGCACCAATGTTTTTTTTAGATTTTTTTTCTCCCAAGAAAATTTTTGGCATATTTTTTTCACATAGGGAAAAATAACTTTAAATATTTCAGCATCTTCATCTCATTAACAGCAGAGGACTTTTTTGGCTCTTTTTTTGTTTGTTTGTTTGTTTTGAGTTTGTGTTTTTTTTCTCTTGGAATAGGATGTGGTGTACAGGAGAGATAAAAAAATCAGCTTTTGAAATGTATTCTGCAACATAGGCAAATGACAAAACAGCCTGGTATCTATGACCCAGATATATGAGCACAGTATCTTTGCAATCACGAAGTGAATTTGGACATCCATCTGCATCGGAGAACAGGTATGGCCACAATAATCATAAGGAAACATGTTGTAGATAGTGCAGCTGTGGAAATATTCTTTTTGCAGATATATGTTCATGTCCACATGGGGCAGAGAATTTACTTACCTACAAATATATCTCACTTGAAAACTTTCAGAGGAATCTGTTGCAGTACACTGAGAGATGTTCTATTTTAACCTGCATCTTACATTAGCTGCTTAAAAAGCAAAGAAAAAAAGAGAGTGTTAATTTTAGTTTTAAAATCAAAAGGAATGGAAGGAAATTACGGTTACCTTTAAACAGTTCCTACCATGGGAACTACAGTCCTACTTCTAGTAGTCTTAAAAGCTAGCCAACAGAAATACAATACATGAAGAAATGCATGAGTAGGTATAGGACAATTGTTTGGCATTCTCTGCTATCATAATGTCCTGAAAAAAGAAAAAAAGAATAATGAGAGAACAGATTAACTCAGAGTATAGTGCTAATAATGCTAAGATTATCATTGTGGGTCCCTTCCAACTGAGAATATTCTGTGAATGATTGCTGAAGAGAAAAATAAAAGCATTTATACTACATTTTACTTCTCTAAGTAATGCAAAGCCAAGAGATTGTACTGGAAGCTGGCTAGCTTGTCCTAACTTTCAAAAACAGCAAAAAGAATTACCCTGCAAGCTACAGATCTTTTAGTCTCACTAACAGCGCCCCATAAAGTTTTGGAAAAGATTATTCTGGAAGGTATTGAAAAACACCTAAGGGATGATGCAGTCATTGGTCACAGCCAGCACACTTCTCAAGAGGGAAGTCCTGCTTATCAAACCTGATTTCATTTTATGACAAGGTAAACCACCCAGCTGATCAAGGGAAGCCAGTGGATGTAATACTTTTGGATTTCAGTTAAGCTTTCAATAATGTCTCTCCCAGTATCCTTACAGACAAAAATGTACAGCACACAGCTGGACAAACACATCATGGGATAGTTGAGCAACTTGCTCATGGGTCAGACAGAAAGGGTTTCAGTGAATGAGGTGACATCAGAGTGGTGACCTATCACCAGGGGAGTTCTGCAGAGCTCCGTCCTCAACTCTCATATCCATCAAAGACTTGGACACAGGACTGGAAGGGATACAAAGCTAGTTCACAGATAATACAAAATTGGGATGTGCTGTTGGCTCCCTCAAAGGCAAGGAGGCCCTGCAGAGAGACCAAAAATTAGAGAGCTGGGCATTCACCGACCATATGAAGTTCAAAGAGGGAAAGTGCTTAATTCTGCACATGGGATGGGACAACCCTGGTTGTGTTCAGTAAACTGGGGAATGAGATGCTGGAGAGCAGTGCTGCAGAAAGGGACCTGGGGTCCTGGTCAGCAGGAAGTTGAATGTGAATCAGCAGTGTCCTAGCAGCCAGGAAGGCCAACCATGTCTCATGACATCTTCTGTTTGGTGACCAGTGACAGGACCTGAGGAAATGGCATGAAATTGCATTGGGGAGGTTTAGGTTGCCTATTAAAAACAACATTCTTCATCCAGAATNAGCTGGACAAACACATCATGGGATAGTTGAGCAACTTGCTCATGGGTCAGACAGAAAGGGTTTCAGTGAATGAGGTGACATCAGAGTGGTGACCTATCACCAGGGGAGTTCTGCAGAGCTCCGTCCTCAACTCTCATATCCATCAAAGACTTGGACACAGGACTGGAAGGGATACAAAGCTAGTTCACAGATAATACAAAATTGGGATGTGCTGTTGGCTCCCTCAAAGGCAAGGAGGCCCTGCAGAGAGACCAAAAATTAGAGAGCTGGGCATTCACCGACCATATGAAGTTCAAAGAGGGAAAGTGCTTAATTCTGCACATGGGATGGGACAACCCTGGTTGTGTTCAGTAAACTGGGGAATGAGATGCTGGAGAGCAGTGCTGCAGAAAGGGACCTGGGGTCCTGGTCAGCAGGAAGTTGAATGTGAATCAGCAGTGTCCTAGCAGCCAGGAAGGCCAACCATGTCTCATGACATCTTCTGTTTGGTGACCAGTGACAGGACCTGAGGAAATGGCATGAAATTGCATTGGGGAGGTTTAGGTTGCCTATTAAAAACAACATTCTTCATCCAGAATGTGGTTGGGCACTGGAGCAGGCTCCCCAGAGAAGTGCTCACAGCACAATGACTGCCTGAGTTCAAGAACCATTTGGACAATGCTCTCAGGCTCATGGTGTGACTTCTGGGGTATTTTATGCAGGGCCAGGAGTTGCACTTAAAGATCCTTGTGGATCCCTTCCAACTCCATGGATTCCCTTTTGTGTTTCTGTGGCTTTCACCTCACAATGACATTTCAAAACTACAAGAATAAATTGTGACAGTGGATAGGTTTAGGCTGCTGCATTTTATCATGCAATCTCACACTTGGGAGTGGTATTTTACAGAATCATTAAAATTAACATACACTGCTGATTGTAGTCAGCACAAAGCACAAAAACAGTCAGCTGGGTGCAAGATGCCAAAAAGGCAATTGTTCTACCATTTCTAGGCATGATCATTTAGAACATAACATTTCTGCACACATGACGCCATCCTGTCTCTTTTTACTGGAAAATGCACAGCTTGGAAACCTCTGGTTCCAGATACCTATTAAGAGGATAGAAAGAAAACAAAATAGTTGGTCTGTGTTTCTGCCAGTTTTAACCCGCAGATCCTTCTCTATTGCACCTGTGTGCACACATAGGTAAATCAGAAAGATCAAGTTTACAAAGTGATAAACTAACTTATCTTTTTGAAATGGGTATAGTACAGTGTACAGTTGTGAGGCAAGCAAGGGTCTGTAGGGACATGGAGTTCCCAGGCAGGTGCAGCTTATTGTAAAAATAAGCAGTTAGGCCTTTATCAGTTACTTAGCTTTAAATCATAACCTACGTAATTCAACCAACCACCATACAACATAATGTGAACACGTAATGGCTATACAACTTGCTTTTCTACCTCTAATTCACCTGAGTCACTTTTTATAGCCAAATAAGACTTTGCTTAGCCAAAGTAGCAGGCCTGAGCTATGATTCTTAAAGGTCTTCCCTTTGTAAGGTTTTACTGATATGCAACACACAATCACTTTTTTCCCCTAATCAAAGAGACTTTTGCACTCATTCATAAATCCAGATTAATGTTTTATGCCAGCTGAAAAATTGCGTTCAAGAAAAGGCAAAAGTGATGACAATTTGGCTGAAGTCCCAGAATAAATAGACAGAGTTCTGTAGAGAACTGATATTATACCTGTTACATATACACATTATACACATATACACAAAGCTAATGCAGACAGTCCTGTATCACTAGACCACACTAGTGTATAACTCTTCTTTGGCTAAGTGAAACTGTAACAGTCTGCTTTAACCATTCATATACTTGCACAAAAAGAACTGGGGTTTTGCATCTGCCGTGGGACTTTGGAAACTAGATTGCCATACATTTAGGCATCAAGTATTTGAATTCTCTTGCTCTCAGGAAAGCTGAAAATGGATTGAGGATATATGGAGGGGGGCACAGTCAGTACTTGCATGTTTTGCCAATTTGCTTGCTACAGGAGTATTAGATTAGTCTTTCCTTTTCCAAACTGACACAGTAAAGGAAATGAATGGAGAAAAATTACAATCAGACACCTGGAGGACTAAAGGTTTTCCAAAATATATGTAGATGCAATCCCCAAATATCAACTTAGACAAAGTAACACCCAACACCTAAAGAAGAGGGAAAAAAAAGTGAAAATGTACGCTTCTGTTATAATCCTAATATAGAAAAAAATAAGGGAAATACTTACATACAGTGTAAATACACAGTGTAAATAATGAAAAACTACATTCAGGTCGCTGCTATGTGTTGGAATCAATGAAGTTACACCAGATTAAAACTTTAATCTGCTGCATACCTGTACCACATACCTGTAGCAGTCTTCCATTAAAGATTGATTTCCGCTGAATAATATGGATCTTTTCATTCCTATAATTCATATCAAAGGATTACTTTTTAATTTATGTAATTATATTCAAGTTATTCAATCAATATCTGTTTTGAGGAGACATGCAAAATCAAGCCATTAATATTTTCTGCATGATAATTATCATAGACTTCTTGGGCAAATAACTTAAAAGACAATAACTATTCTAGCTGTCTGAAAAGTTTATCTGGAAATCTGTTGTCAAAACCCCCCATCATAATAAGATAATGCCTTCAACATGTACCTCACTGCATGGTAACCAATACCCCATAGATATGTTGCTTCATCAGCAACCACATGCACATTGAATTTTACATTGCTAGAAAAAATGCTGTTCTGCAAATTCTGCAGGCTGCAGCACAGTGCATCTGTATGAGTATGTACCTCTCTGAGACTTCAGAGAGCATGAAAAAGAATCGGAATCAGTATCTTTTTTTTATCTACCTCTCCCATGTGGTGTTTTACAAATGCTGGAGCCATGCAGATAACAAATTTAAGCTTTTTTTTTAAACAAAGATGGCACGAAACCTTCAATTTTGTGATAATTCTTGGCTCACAAGGTATTCTATTATGCTGCTTTTTTGTGTTCTATCAAGCTGTCCTAGCAGGAATTTCCTAAAGCAGTTGCTTTAGCAAAGTTAGTTTCCTGATACTCCTATTTAATTGTAACCCAAGTGAAATCCTCTCAATGTTATGAGACCGTTTGAAAAAAGGTATTGTAGCCCATCATTACTGCACTTTGTGGGAAGAAGTCCAGTAGCTACCAGCCTGTGTTTTTGCCAGCATGGAAAATGACAGATAACTAAAGCAAATTGTCTCTCAAGCCCATGACCAGCAGTCCGAGCTCGCCTCTGGGAGCAGTCCTCTGAGCTCTCCTGAGGCATGACACCTGTGCCAGTACCCCCATCCGAGTGGGATGGTTCTTGGAGCCTGCCAGCTGTCCTGTGGGCAATACTTGAAAGACTGTCACTGATTATGAGCCCTCAGCTGATACTGCCCCACACATACATACTTCTCAAGGTGCAACAGGGCCCATTAAGAGTTGCTAGGGAATTTGATGCGAGCATTTGACTGAATTCAAGAGGAATTTTTGATAGGCCTCTTTAAACACACAGATGTAGATGTATACAACTCTTTGCCTGTGTGCATGTGAGAGTTGGTCATGGCATGAATGTTCTTATCCTGAATTCATAAATAAGTCACTGTAATAATTGTAGTGTATCTTTTTGAACAAGTATATAGATGTCAGTGATTAAGTCAATGATTAAGTGCTACAATACCTTTTGAATCTTTAATCTCTTGTATCCACATCGTTTGTACTTTAACCTTCTTACAGTCTCCCCATAAATCACTCTACAGTGATTGTAGTGTGACTTCCTTATGTATGATTCATCCATAAGTGACAGAGTGAACCTTGCCACCTAACTCTATTCAAATTGCACTTTCTCAAATTTATATAAAAATCTGCTCTTTTTCCAACAGCTTTGAACACAACTCTTTAAGCAGCCTAACTATTCATTTGTGACATGAGGTTGTCAAGCACAGGCATTAGTGCCCAGACTGATGTCAAACAGTAAGCACTCTTAGCATCCACTCTTAGCAATTCCTGCTTACATTATTTTAGCACCTGACTGGACTGTGACTATCCTACCCACTCATAGCTGCAGCAATTACCTGAATGATGCAGCATTTGGCAACTCAGACACAAGTTTTAAGTCTGTTCATTTTGTGTAAACTGTTTCTACATCTTTATTTTTCTAGACATGGAGTACTGAAAGCTCTAAAATAATTATCGACTCTCAATGTAGACTTATGCCTGAAGCTAATGTCACAGTAAATTTACATCAGCACAACTCACTGAGTTTAGTTGCACTACTGTTAAACTTCTCCAGCAGTGAAATAATGTCAGATCTCTACAACCAGAGGTGACTTACATTTCAGTTACTTTTTTTACTATTTGGATGTGTTTCTACAGTTGGCAAGTATTGCAACACTTATTGTGTCTCTATTTGTTCTAGTGTGGATTCCTGAGAAACATAAATGTGGTGCAAAGTTGTGCTCACAAAAGCTGAATATCTTCCAGTACATAGTAATACACTCTTCAAAGGGGAAGCCATTCTTTAACATATGGAGAAATTGTCATATTACTGATAAGTTTTTCACTCAATCACTTGCAGATCAGTGGAAGAGAAAGGGGTTTTGGCTCTTGTCCATCAGATTTTGTCTTTGTTTTGCTGTAGAGTGTACTAACACTTGCCAAGTCAAGCTAACAGAGCTTAGGGAATTCAGACAAGTCCATCCCGTAAATAATGTCTGGCATGACTGAATCTTCAACTGCATCACTTATCGTGGTTTTAATTTCAGGCACTGATATGTCCACCAGAGAAAAACAATGTATGTTAGTTTAGAGGACATGCAAAAATTTTGTGATACAGTATACTATTTTTACTGATCTCTTTCCAGGACAAAACAGCCTCTTGAAGTGAACTACATGTCTGGTACACTGTGTGTCAAATTCATACAACATACAAAGTACATTTTAGTTTAACTTGATATTTATTGGAAATTAATGTAAGCAGCAAATGTCTGCTACCCTAAAGATGGTATTTAGGATGCTGAGAGATAGTACAGATATTTAGCACATGCTCCACATTAATTGTAATTCAGATTTTCAGAATAAGACCAAACTGCTTGAATGTTCAATTTGCTATAGAAACCTTGCATATCTGGCTCTGAGGAACAGTTGTCTAGGAAAATTCTAGGCACAACACTGCTAAATTTGTTGCCAAGCAACAAACCTCTAGACCCAGAACTCAGGGTCGTGTTTCTATAAAAAAATTCATTTAGAGGGTTTTCCCCCAGAAAGANATTAGCAGAGCAGACAATTTTATGGGAAATGCTTCAGTCATTGTGTTACTTTTTACAACATGTGCCCTTGTAGTTGTAAAGGACATGACCAGAACTGTCAAGGAAATGGTGGAGAATGCTGGAGCTTTTCTGAAGTGTCATTTATTGAAGGAAGAGAGGAAAAAGTCCCCAGCACTATTCAGTGTTGGCTCTGCCACGAGTGAAGCATTAGGATTTCCAGAAGAGGACAATCAAGATCTCTCAGGAGAGCAATCTGTCTGTCCTTCAGACTGGAAGTATTTGTGTTAATTACAGTTTTAAAGTAATCTTAAAATCTTGGAGTTTGTTGTTTCTGCCTTTTTTATTGTAAAGCATAGTCAACTGTCAGGAGATTGATTTGCACTTTGTCATGGTAAGTTTAGTTGAATTGGAGCTGTGTCAAGAGCCTGTCACATGAAGCTTTGTGTACCATTTCTTCATACAAAGCCCCCCCTACCTTTTTTCATTATTATTTCTTTTCTAGGGCTGCCTTTTTTTTTTTTTTTTTGGTTTTCTTTGAAGACAGCAAGGTGCTTGAATAAAAAAAAATCTCTTTGGTTGCTGTTTCCTTCTGTGGATGACCACCTGCAATAAATTTGAAGAAGAGATTTTACTGATTAAAGGGATTTAATCTAGCTGATTCTTTAGTCATTCTTTTAGGTGGAGTTTTATTACCTTTATGAACTCATGGTTTCCTGCATTTTCTATTTTTCTAAAGACAGCTGCTTTCTCAGTAAAGCGTTACTTGATTGTGACTACTCAAGTTAGCTATTTTCTATATTAAAAGAACTTTCATTTTCAAAGAAGTTTTGCTGCTCCTGGGGAACCGGTGTACTGATTTAATATTGGCTGAGTCCCAAAGATATTTTAACACTGTGTACTCAGCTGACATGATTGCTTTATGATTAGAATTTTAGCTTGCTTTTCTTCATAATTAAATATTCTCAAAAGTACTGTAGAGATTCCATGATATTGTTAATGTATGAATGGAAGAATTTTGGTGTATACATGCTTAATCCTCATCACTTCTTGAATCATGTTTTCTTTGAAGTATCATGAATAAACTGCAACATAGATTAATGCATTGTTAAAGTGAATTACCTTGAAGTTCGTATTTCATAGAAATACTTTTATTCCTGACAGCCTGATAAATTAAGGATGTGCTATAAACATTACCTACAGACTATTATGAAATTTTTAGTAAAAGTACAAGTCTTCTCCTTCTTACCCTTCACTATTTCCATTGATAAGGATTGGTTTATTTCAAAACCTAACTTTCACAGCTGAAATCTCTTAAACCTGAGGTAACCCAAGTTGCTTAAAAGGCCGCAGTGACAAAGAGTCTTGTGCTGCCAATTCATTACTGTTCATAATGTACTTTCAACATTTTAAATGCTGTGCATGTGGTTAGTACTTAAGGCATTATTTGTATCCAATCTCTTTTGGAATAATGGAAAACACAGCAATTTAGGGCTTAGTTCTCATTTAACTTACATCTGTACTTAGAAAATCCCAACTAACATTGAAATCACTTAAGTTACAGCATGTGTAATCAAAATTAAGTTGTTAGGCTTTGTGGTAAGGAAAGCAGCTGTGGGTATATCTGTTATACCACATTATCAAAACTATTATAGTCCAATTCCCAAGACTGAATTATCAGTTATTTTGGGGTTTTTCTACTGTTATCTGAGAAACATCTTGCAATTCAGCTTTCTGTTTAAAAAATTATCAGTAGCATTTTTTGGAAGGTATCTGAAGTGACTTCTCAATCTAAAATAACTGGTATTTGTTTTATTGCTCCATAGTAGCAATGTTTTTTCTTCTGGGAAATTCTTTTAATGCTGTATAAAAGGGCCAGGTTTTCATTATGATGAGATCCATGCCTTAGCAAGGAGCCATGGTAGGAGAAACCATGAAAGAGACAGTGAAGGGGGAACCTAGAAAAAGTTCAGTCTGGATTCTGAATTCATGGGGACCAGTTCAAAAATGCTCCAGAAAAACAAGCTTGACTGTAAAATTTTCATAAGCTTCAATTTGCTCAACCCTTTTAGGAGCATTAATGTACTTTTGAGCTGCGAGAACACTCTTCTAGTTCAGAATAGAAATTAATTAGGTGGCAGCAACTGAAAATACTTTCCATCTTTTCTGTAAAACTATCAGTTTTACTGTCAGTTTTACCTTGAGACGTCATCTGAACAGTTTTCTTCATTTATTCGTAGTTGCTTACAGGGCTTGTCGTCATCACATCTGTATGAGAAATGTCTAGAGTCCTATTCAAGCCTATACAACAACATCACAAACTATAAAGCTACTTCTGTGTGTTGATATGTAGCCTAAATACTGCCTATATTTAGCAGTGGTATCTGGGAATCGTGCTCTCGGCCAGACCTTTACATAAACAATAGATCAGTAAAATGATACTAATGTAGTTGTTGTGTGATGAATTTAACTGCAATTTAAACTCAGGTGAAATATAAATAAGAATAAACTTTGTTCATTATCTGCTAAGAGTAAAATTGCATTGTTTTATTTCATAAATGTCAGTAAGTTTCTTATTCCTCTCATAAAGCAATTTCCTCTTCACAGACTCTTAATGTCTTCGTCACCTTTCTGGATCGTGTTCTCTATTTGCTTTTAATTATAAAGATAGCAGCTATAAGGTGTTGCATTAACTTCAGCTTACAAGGTGTTACATTTCCAGACTCAAACCCAGTATAAAGCTTTAAAGTGTGTTTATAATTTATTTGTGTTAAATGACTTGATAATAATATTATTCAATAATTTAAAATTAAATGTTTATTATAAATTAATAGCAATATTGTGTTACCCATTTTCCTAAGAATAGTGGTGGATTCAGTAAAAAAATAGTGTAACACTGTAGAAAAGCAGAAACCTTAGATGAGATCTATGGCAGAGCAAAGTAAATAAGAAACTAAGATAATGAGATACATAGAAGTCAATAAAAACTAAGACTCTTGCAACAGAGGCTTTTTGAAGACATTACCAAAGATTTCAAACAATCTGTACTTAAAAGGCAAAGTTAAATATCTACTACTATTTAATGTGCAGCCATGCAACCTTGAGATCTGTTCTGTGAATACTGCCAAAATGGATTGACTTTGGTGACTTTGGATGGATGATTTTAAAGGGGGAAAAAAATGACTGCTGAATGATTTCTTCTCTCCAGGAATGATGCTAAGAGGGCTATAGAGAATTTTTATACTTTCGTGCACAGTGGCTCAGTGTAAGCAGAGTGCAAGTGCAAGAAATGCTCAGTGATCTATATTGCACTGAGTGAGGAATAATTGCAGCATGACTAGACATTTTTGATCAAGTTAAAGGATAACACCTTGGAATGCATCCACAGAGGATGTGTTAGAACAGACCTCAGGGAAGGCTGGGTGACAGACCACGCTGTGCCCCTTTTACCAAGATGACTGCAGAATTAAGTAGAAATTACTAACATTTACTAATATTTTTAGTATTAATTCACATTATTATAGCAATATTTAAAGATTCACAGTAAGGCTAAAGGAGTTAGAGTTTACTGTGAATACACAGGAAGAATTATGACTTGACCTTGGAAGTATTAGACTTACTTTTCGAGTTCAGGAGCTGAAATTTAGCCTTAGGTGAAATTCCTGCTAGAGAACTCTTTCCACAGCACTACACTGGCCTAATAAGGACTTATATTTCTATTTAATCTTTTTTTCATTTTTGCAAAAGAAGGAATGTAAACCAAAATATTCTTTTAGCAAGGCAAAAAAAAAAAAAGAAAATCCTGACTGGAGTCCTGACTGTTAGTTTTCTGGAGCACTGAAATTTCTCCTTGAATTCTCTCTCCAAAGACCCTGTAAAAGCTAAAAAGAATATATAAGGTTATTAAAAATCTGAAAACTCTGATTCTTGCAATTTAAGTTGAAAATATCCATCAGGACGCCATTATGTCTCTTCAACTAATATGGTTTGTAGAGATTTTGGAAGGTTCCTACTCCATCCTCTACTTTTCACACTGTCTACTGTTTGCTGTCCCCAGTCTATTCCAGCTGAAGACAGAATGTAGTAATTCACACTATATTTATGAATTATACAATCCATTAACATTCAAGTCTCCTTTTCCTAACCACTATGCTATGTCATGACACCCTAGTTCATCTATTCCAGAGAAACCTTGGTCTCTGAGATTGAATGATAGAGTGGATTTTTTATCACACTATTTAAGATTAGCCTTTAAAGGGCAGAGGTGCTTGAGATGCCCTGTGATTGGCTTCCCAATACCCTTAAAGTGACATTTTCTATGCATTCACTTGAAATCCAAAATTCCTCAACTAATGTGATGCTGTTCACTTCTTCTAGAGTATCTGCAACATTGATAATTGTTGAGAAGGAATGAAGCCTGCTAGAACTCTGTTTATCCTTGAGTAAGAATAAATAAAACTTGTAAAAAAACCAAAACATCAGTGTGTTATCAGCACCATTCTCTTTCTTAATCTAAAACACAGCATGGTAACAGCTTCTGAGAAGAAATGAACTTTATCCTACCTGGATTATAGGAGTCACCCCTTATTCCATACCATATATGTCATGCTGTGTTTCAGCCTCCTCAATATCCCTACTTTCACCTTTCCTACTTACTTATTTTGATAGATACACATATAAATATCGTTCTCTAAGTGTATGGAGCACCTTTGTCAAAATGTCTGCAAAAGAAAAAAAACCCAAAAAACAAACAATGAAACAAAACTAAACTAAACTAAACAAAACAAACAAAAAAAAAACCACACACAAAAAAAAACCAAACAAAAAAACCCCACAAAATTTTGAATTCATTTAGTCCATGATTTTGGCCTTCATTGTTAGTAAAAATCTTTTGAACAGCAAAAATGTTGTGAGGTGTTGTATGGTTGCATGTTGCACATTTAAGTCAGTTCTGATTCTGGTACTGCTGCACTTGTTCAGTTTTATCAATGTCCACTTTTCATTGTTGTGATCAGAGGGAAGCCAGGCTTAGACCTACAGAAGGCTTGTGGTTAAGAGGAGTACCATGAGGTGCTCAGGGAGGTGATGCACATGCAGAAATCACAAAAGTGGTAATACACAGTGCTCTGGTTATTAATGTAAGTCAATTTAATTCATCAGCTATTTTCACCCAAAATCAAATCCACTTGGGGCACACCCTGGACTTCCCATTGTCCTGAATTATCCACAAAGCCACATCTCAGTGCTTGGGCAAAAGCCCCATCCCACAGATATGTTTGCCTTTGCCTGAGACAGGAATGATGCAGCCAGTTTCCCCCAGAATGTTTTTAATGTGCACTACAGGAATTCTATCCCCTTCCATAGCACTAAAAAATTTAGATTGGGCTGGGCCAGCTGGATTGGCAGATCCTCTGGTTGTTGATAAACCAGGAGGCCTTTGCTAAGTGTGTATCCCAATGTTTGAAGGTCCCACCACGCATTGCTCAGTGTAGTCTTTAACAGTCTGTTACATCATTTGATCTTTCCAGAGGCTGGTGCGTGACAGGAAACATGATACACACACTCAGTGCCACATTCTTTGACCTAAATGTCTATGAGGTTGTTTCAGAAGCAAGTTTCATTTCCTGATTTAATACAGTACTATGTTGCCATATGACTTGCTTTTCAAAGCCTAGGATACTGTTCTGAGCAATGGCATGGGACACAGGGTATATTTCTGTCTATCCAGTGCTTGCTTCCATCCCCATAACCACATAGTGCTTGCCATCATTGTTTTGGGGGTGTGTGATATAGTCAGTCTGCCAGACCTTACTATATTTATATTTCAGCCATTTTCCTCCATACCAAAGAGACTTTATGCACTCAGCCCTGCTTGACAGCAGCACATTTCATGATTGTGAATAACTGGGAGATAGTATCCATGGATAGGTTCACCCCTGTTGTATCTCCTTCTTGATGTCCCAAGGTGTCATGGACCCATCAGGCTAGGAGCAGTTCATGCTTATTTGTTAGTCCAAATCCAGCTGAGCCACTTCAGTCCCAGCAGCCTGACCTCTCTGCTGGTTACTCTGATGTTTTTCTGCATCCTGACTCCTGGTTACATGAGCATCTCTGCAAACTACCTTCGCAGCCATGCTCTCCACCTGGGCAGAGATGTCTTGCCACAATGCAGCAGCCCAGGCAGATCACCAGCATACCACTATGCTACCAGTAGTTCAGCTTTGTTTGTTGCAGCCACCCCCAGAGGGTGTTTGCATCCATGAATCAGTATAAAGTATTGTCCCTTTTTCTTGTTCAGCCATGTCTAAGGCCAGCTGGATGGGTTTCACTTGTGCAAGCTGACTCAATTTACCTTCTTCAGCACCTTCTGTGACTTTTCACAGGGGACACCTATACACAGCTGCTTTCCATCTCCAGTACTTTCCCACAAGACGGCAACATCCATCAACAAAAAAGTCATATTGCTTCTCACTTTCTGGTAATTTATTTTATAGTGGGGGCCCTTCAGCATATATTACAAACTTTTCTGGTGACATTCTAAAGTCTTTTCCTTGTGGCCGGTCCATGGTATAAGACTCCTGAAGAACTGGGGTATAAGATTCCTGAAGAACTGTGGTTTCCTGTCCAAGCTCTTTGTGTGGTCAGTGTGACTGATTTACTCCATGTAGCATCTGTTGCATGGTGTATAGAGGAGATCCTCCCTTTGAACATCCAATCCAACGTGAGTAACCAGGGTGCCAGGTGCAGTTGTGCTTCAGTACCAATCACCTCTGAAGTGGCTCAGACACTTTCATTAGCTGCCAGTATCTCCTTTTCAGTTGGAGAATAGAGGACTTCAGATCATCTGTATGTATGACTCCAAAAACCTAGAACTCAACCTTGAGTGCTCCTAGTCCTTTCTGCCACAGTCTTCAGGTAGGGCCCTTTCTGCCAGGGCTCTCCAGCTGCAAAACAAAGCACATTTTTTACATTTTGTCCTGTTTAGGCTGGCCAGAGGGCTACAGCATGAACTATCTCCTGCTTGATTTGCTCAAAGACTTGTCACTGCTCAGGACCTCATTTGAAATCATTCTTCTGGGTCACTTGACAGAAAGGGCTTACAATCAGACTGTAATTTGGAATGTGCATTCTCCAAAATCCCACAACATTTAAAAATACTTGTGCTACATATCTCGCTGAAGGTGATGTTTTGTTGTTCACTTTTGAGTGAATTTTTTGCAAGAAAATTCCTGAAAGAAAGTAGGAGAGGTTCTGTTTTGCTGTGATGATCCAATTTTTTTTGAAGCTGAGATGCAGAGTACAAGCATAAATTAATCTTCAGCTCCTGCAAAACTTGCTGTTTTCATTTCTGGAGTAGTAAATGAAGGCAGACAGACCTGGTGAGATGTCCTTTCTTCATGGGACAAATGGATCACTACAGTGATTACTAAAAGCTGTAGCTGTTACAGAGTAACTGATTTTTAAGAAAGCATTTAAAAAGCTGATCAACTCAGCTTGTAATACAAGTGCAGAAAATAAGTATGGATCAAGAATTACTGCCTAAATATAGAATAAATAAGTTATGCAAAAGAGAAGTCTTTGGAGTGGCACTTCTCATGGAAGGACAGGGAGCAAAATGTTCCACCAAAATGTAAATAGTTTACTTCTTGTCCCTTCTTTACTGTACAAAGGATGAATTTGTTTTTACAACCAAGACCTCAACATATTGCTTGAAAATGCAAATAAAAAATATTATTTCTTCAAAATACATTTCTGTCTTTTAAGGATAAGAAAATAAAAAATGCAAATAGGTTTACATAGTTTGTTAATTAACCAACAGATAAAATTTGAAAATGACTACAGGATGCTATAAATATGTTCTCATAATGGGAGGAGATATTAGTAGAGGTCTATTAACTTTCAGAAGGTTATTAACAAGCAAATGATGATGGATGAAAAGAACAAAAGAAAATGCAGCTGAGTGAAAAGACACAGGGCAATACAATCATGCCTTCTTGCACAGAGTAAATAGAAGAAATAATAAAGCCTAGCTGTGGAAACGGATAGCCGAAACAATGAAAGCAACACCCTCCAAACATGCAGAGTGGTGTGAGTGGAAACTGAGTGATGTGACCAAACGCCGATACAGAAAATAAAACAATGGCGAAGGCACTGTTTAAGGGAGCTCTGGGGCAAACATTTCACCATCTCAGTCAGATTAGTCTTGTTAATATGTCATCTAAAGGAAGAGCTATGAAAGAGATTCAGGATAAAGTGTTGACCAAAAGCAGGAAGGGACTGTGAGCACAAAGACAATTAGTTAAATTCTAAGGGGATCAGCACATCCATGCAGGTTTTGTAGGTATGCTCAAGGAATGTTTTTGCAGGAGGCCTACTTCTTTCTGTCTTCAGGTTTCCAACCTACAAAAACACATGAACAAAATAACAATTGCTGAACCTTAAGGATTACAAAACTGTTCAGGTTTAAAGGAGGCAATGCTCCTTTTTCAGAGAGTAGAAATGGCAAATGAGTTGACATGACTGATTGTGTCTGGGAGGCTACAACAAAGTTTTAAAATATATGTACTGTTCGAATGTGCTAAATTAGACTAGTAGTTGATTTCACATGAACAATGTAGATGATAAATGCTACCAAGGTCAAATGAAAAGCTTCTTTGAATTTTTTTCTTTTTTTTTATCAGAAAGCAAGATGGCTGATGATTGATCTAAAATACATATTGCATTATTTTTATTAATAATTTCAACAGAACCAACAGCCAGATGTGGTCTTCACACTGAACCAGAAATCTCTCTTTATAGTGCATGAATTTCGTCCTTAAAGTTTACTAATCCAGAATAATGGAACTTTCACAACTTCTATGAGCCAAAAAACCCTTAGGATCATGACAGTAGTTTGAGGATTTTCTCATGATTTTTTTCATCCTATATCATTGCAAGCAGGACTCAGGATGAGAGTTTAGCAAGGAAACAGAAGCACTCTAACTGTTCTATTTGAAGAACAGGTCACACTTTAGATAAGAGGAAAAGAATAGGAGTACTGGATATTTACTATTTTCATCTAAAGCCAAATAGGAAATGCCAAAGAAAAACATCAAAGCTCACAGGAAATTAATTGTTACTCAAGTGTGGAAGTTCAAATTAAAAAAGAGACAACAGAAAAAAAAAAAAAAAAGATCAATTGCACCTCCTCGTGGTCTACAAAAAAAAAAGATGAGTCTTAGACACATGGTCGTGGTAGAGCTTTCTGAAGCAGATTACTGGGAGGGTGGTGAGGCACTGGCACAGGTGCTCCACCCCTGGAAGTGTTCATGGTCAGGTTGGAGAGAGGTTTGAAGAACCTGCTGTAGTGAAAGGAGTCCCTGTCAATAACAGGGCCAGGCACAGGGGTTAGAATGTGGTGATCTTCAAGGTCTCTTCCAACACACACCATTCTATGATTATACAATTCTTGCAAAAATTGCATTAAATGTGTAGTTTATTTGCTATTTGTGTAGGAATTAGCCTACAGAAGGCTTATTTTTTTAAGCAGTATGAATATATAAAAGTCAAAAATCAAATATTGTCACTATTGCATAAAACTGTGACACAAATACTGGCCACATCTCTCCACCGCCTACTATTCACCCCTTTCAAGGGCGCTATGTCAGGTAACTTTTTTTTCCCTTTCTCATTCCTACTTTCAAATATTTTGTAAAAGACTATCTGCTAGAGACTGTTCAACTACACTGACAGTCACAGGTGGCTGTAGAGCATTCAAAGTTATATTTGGGCTGCTTATGCATCCCTTGGATCTTCAAGGATCCACTACTTTTATCTTGTTCTACTTCAGAGACTGTATCTGCTACAGTCATGGTTTTGATATGGTTTCCAAGCTGTGGACAAATCAAACATGAACAAGAACTCTCAATCACTTCCTTTCAATGTCATGCAGAACCTGAGCAGTATTCACCAAACCAGTGCTTCTCTGGAGTTGTATGGAAGAATCTTTTACTTAGAAATCAAAATTTTCCACTTGAAAGGATGGATATTAAAATCTCTAAATTTATCAGTAAAAAGGAAAGGAAAGGAAAGGAAAGGAAAGGAAAGGAAAGGAAAGGAAAGGAAAGGAAAGGAAAGGANAAAAATAAACCCCCAAACCTAAAAAAAATTAAAAAAAAAAAAAAAAAAAAGCAAAAAAACCCAAACAAACCCAAAGCCAAAAAACAAAGACAACAACAAAAAAAATACAGTTCTTTAAAGAGAGATTGCAACATCAAAGACAAATAAGAAAACAAAGGTATTAGTAGCTTTAAAGTTTATCTTTATGTACTCTTGTGTTCAGAACATCTAGGAAGACCATGGCAATTTTCTATTTTCTGTTTGCTTACTTTATTTGAGATCATGTACATATGCACATACAGAGTTATTTTTAAATCTGTAATATAGTCTTGGTTTGAGTAATCTCCTTATTGTTTGTTACTTTCAGATAGATAAAATATACCTAACATTATTAATTCTGATTTTCTGAAATTGATTTCTGTATTTATAGGAACTTTATTGTGTGAAGGTGGGTTCCATGGACTAGGAAACAAATAAGGAATTAATAAAGATCTTGTTCTTTCATTACTGTTAAATATTGTTACATGAAAAAGTACAGAATGTATTTCAGAATAATGTGTGTTTTCTGAACCATCCTCTTATTTATAAAATAGTGCAAAATATTTTTTTCAGCAAAAGTAAATAATATAGGTCAATTTTCCAAAAACATCTGCATAACCTCTATGTTCTCTTTGTCTGAAAATCTTATTTGAAAATTATACGTTCTGTCATTTCTCATTCCCTGATCAGAAAACGTAAGCAAAAAAGCCTAGTTTCCACAAACAGTATGCATTGAAAGAATGGCACAGTGCTACTTGTTTAACACAGAAAGCACAAAAAGGCTTGAACTCCCTTGAATTATCAGTCTTTGTGTCTAAAGGGGGAATGAAACAGCCTAGTACTAAAAATCTTCAAATAATATTTGATGTTCATAGCCACACTTTCATTGCCAAATCACAGCCAGAAGATGCCAGCTTTTTTGCTGTTAGAACACTGAGATGGAGAGAATGACTTCTTCTATGGTGGGGAAAATTTGTTCTTGCAGACACAGAAATTTATAATGCATCTGTAACCCCTGGCTGGTTTTGCCTGTAGCACTGATCACAGACTGACAGGAATTATTTAGATACAGTGATGCAACTCTCTTCATCTCTCCTGAAGCTGTTCAGAACTTCTATCTGGAAGTTGCAATTATCATCAGGTCTCTTGGGAGTGGTGAGGGCAAAGTTCCTCATATATTGCCTAGGCATGAGAATCAACTTATCATGACCTGACATAATTTCTGGAAAAATTATGGTAGGATTTGGTATACCAGTACACCTGGAAATACAGCTTTCACCCAGGTAATCATGGGAGCTTTCAGTAGAAACAGTGGGACATTTAGGAATGCCTTGATTAGCTGTGGGCTCTTAATTTTGCCAAATTAGTGCCTTTCTTTGCTCTGATAGACTGCTGCTTTGATTGCAGCAATTCACTATCTGTAGCATTTAGTTCTATCTTTTTATATGTGCAAACTGAGTGAACTTGTGTGAACTGATTTGGGTGAATATAATCCTCCATTTATACTGAGATAATGTTTCTACATTAAAGAATGAAACACTTACGTGTGTAAAAAAAACACCCTCTGCATTCAAAGCTCATCACAAAAATTTTGGAAGAAAGTGGATGTCATGGTGCCTTTTGAATATATAATGTTCAATCCACTGCAGTGGATTGACCCTGGTTGGGTTCCAGGCACCGACCAAAGCAGCCCTCTCACTCCCTTCCACAGTTGGACGGGGGAGAGAAAATATGATGAAGGGTCCAAGGGTTGAGATAAGGACTGAGTGAGATCACTCATTGAATAATATTGTGGGGGAACAGATTCAAATTAAAGATACTAATTGAATTTATTGCTAACAAAATCAGAGCAGGATAATGAGAAGTAAAATAAGATCTTAAAAATACCTCTGGAACTGCTACCAGAATGGAAAACTGTGACAGCTGAACTTACCACTGAAGAATTTATTTGCTTGAATGCTGTTCAATTATTTATTAGTGCTTGTGGTTGGCCAAGACTTGCCTGGGTGGGGTCTTTTGCTAGCCCTTCTGTTCTTTAAATGGCACCTGCTGTTGTATGAAGTGGAAAGCCACAGTGCTGGGTTATGACAGATAAATTTTATATTTCAAGATGGATTTATTCAGGGTGCAAACGTTGGTAGCAAGTAAGAGTACAAACAATGTGTGCAAATTAAGTACAATCAGTACTCATTTAGTACTCAATAGCAAATAGTACAATAAGTACTCACAGCAAATATCTGATCTTTCTGCAGTCTGATCAAAGTTTGTCCCCATAGATTCAACAGTGTTTTCCTGGAAGACTCTTCTGCATCTATGAACATCTGCATGAAAGAAAGCTGATAAGACATGCATACTAGAAGGGAACAGACTCTTCCTGTAAATAACATAAATTTGCTAAAGTAGTTCGGATCTACTGAGGAGAGTCTCTTGGTTGTCAATAGAGATATAAATGGCTTTAAATACAAATTCTGATACTTGTAATTCAGGTCCTAGGGAATAATCAAAATTTCAATGGCTGTCCTCAAATTGAACAGCCTGGACAGTGTCTTTTTCTGATGGTTTAAAATATGTCATCCTTGGCAGATTTTTCCCTCAGGTTGGACAAAGTGTTATTTATGTTTCCTTTTAAAAAGAAAAGGTTTACATACATGTACAGAAATATATATACTTAAACACTGAGTGAAGGTACTTAATTTCAAAATCAAGTGGTTAAAATGTGAAGTGCATGCTATCCACTTCTTCCCAAGGAAGTACAAATCCCCTGATTTTAGAAAGAGACAAAGCCTTTCTGAAAATGGGTATTATTACAGCTAGATTGCACACAAAGTGATACACAATAAGCATGGTTTAATCAGGCATCAAGCACACTTTGATATTTTCTTTGCAGTTTAAAAAGCAGAGTTTGTTGGAGTTTTTTAGACTCTCATTTCTGCCATAAAAGTAAACTAGAAGCACAAATTTTGCTTGTGTCCAGTTTTAAAAATCTCCCCACGCTGAGTTTCAACCGGTTAAAATATCTCTTCAGGCAGATGGGACTCTAACTGATTGTTTAGACTGAGGGACAGTTCAGGTGTTATAATTTTGGTAACTTTCTTGCCTCCAATGTCTCTTGGCACAGTGACTTCAGTTCATATATGCTGTGCATAGCATTACTGCTGCAAAATCCGTGAGTCTTTTTAGATCTTTCTTTTAGCCCATATACATATTTTGTATATTGTCTGTGTCTGTAAATTGACTTATTAAGCATTTAGACTGGGGATTTTTTGAAAGTAAATATTTTCTTAAATATAGTGGGGAAAAAATAAGCAAACTGAACAAGGAAGTACATTAGTCTATATATTCATTCCTTCTGTGAAGGAAAGTTTCATATGGCTGGCTTGTCTAGAATTATTTATGTCAAACATTATGTTAGTGTGGCATCTATACATGCCTGTCTCAAATGATCCATTTATGGTCACTCAAAGTATCACCATCAAAGGCATTATCAAAAATGGTTTTAATATGGATTTATAAAAATGCAATTGAACAAAATTGGATGTCAAGGCTCACTCACTTACTACACGGATGAAACATACAATGCAAATGGAGTCAGAATTGAGTTAGAATAAGACTAATGCATCTTTATGGGATGTATTAGTAAGGGATGCATCAGTAAGGGATGCATCCCATTGAATTAGTAAGGGATACTGTCCCATTGAATGACGAATTTCACAGTGAATCCCTTGCTTTCTAAACTCATGATAGAACTTAGGTGTGGCTAGATCTAGTCTTAGTCTCATATATGAATTTATGCCCATAGAAATCAACTATATGGATTTCATTAATATTAATTTAACTTTCATTAATATTAATTTATCTTGTTAAATCTTTAACAAGGGTTTGTTCCAAGTAAGACCTCTTTTCATCTTGGGTAAGGAAGGATATCTCAGTCTCAGGTAAGGAATCTCAAACTCTGAGAGGCATGCTAGCTTGCAGGGAGAGTCAATGGAATGCTGTCCTGCTGCAACTTTAGAGAGAGTTCAAATTTGACTTACCCATAGATCTGTTATAAGCAAAAAGTCTGTCAGCCTTGAGGAGCAACCTTATGAGTTATCTCAGCTCAAGGGGAGATTACTGTCATGCAGTCATATAACCTTACAGGGAGAGCTCAAAGAATGCTCACTAGGTCTGTCATTTTATGGGATAAAGAGGTTGGCTCATCATCAAAATGTATACAATGGGAAAGGAGACTCACTTCTCTAGCAGGGGTCTCCAGGTAATGAGCCATGACTGAGCAGAGTACTGTAACACTGGCCTCAATCATGTAGCTCTGAACAACCCGTGTACAGACTGACCCCATTAAACCTGCATGGTGACTGCAGCAGGACAGAAAGCCAGATCTCTGCCAGGCAATTATGTGACTGTACTGACCAATTTTGACTAGCGGAAGTCCTACCAGAGAGCCTCTTAAGTCACTTCTTCTCTCAGCAGTGGATCTGCAGTTGGGGACTCTCCTTTTGGGCTGGAAGGCTACCTAGAGGAATCCCTGAAGGTTCAGAGACCTTGTCTTCTCAAAAGGAGGAACTGTGCATTCCAGAATACCCTTCTAAAACTTCAGAATTCATAATTCAGCTATTAAAAACCAAATTTTTTTGACATCCCATATCTGTAACCAGCTAATAATGAGATTTAACTGGTTTTGTAAAATAAAATTTTCTTTGGTTAATTATTTTCCTCAATTAATAAATCTTTGCTACAGTTAATAGTACACACAAGCAGCGGAGGTGGAGGCTCAGCATGGCATTCACCTCACTTAGTTGAATACATTTGGTGAAACAGAATAGAATCAGGAAGGAATAACATATTTTGACTCTTATGGAATTAATAGTCTTAGTTTGCAAAAAAATACAGACATTAACCTGGGTAAGATAAACTGTTCATATAAAGAATTGTGTATATATAGATAATCTATTCCTATTTCTACAATTATTTGGTTTTAATAACTTGTTTCTCTCTGATCTTCTGATCAGAGTTCTTAAATGCTATGTAGTCATATTGTTCTATTTGTTTCATGATAGCATAATCAATAAGAAATATTCATATAAAAACAGTCAGAGAAAAGAAGATTTCAGGAATTGTACAAATTTATTTGTTTCATGATACTATATTAATTAAGAAATATTCTTGCAAAAGCATTCAGTTAGATAAAATAAGGTTTCAGAAACATTTGTTTATGTTTTTAAAGCTTAATTCTATAATGGCACACTATTTGAGGTTCATGAGGTTTTTACTAAACTATAATATACCAATGCATCACATCCTGCATATGTTTTTTGATAAGGACAACACTGTGATGGCAATGAAAAGCAATTTCAGCTAACTTTTTCAAAAAAAGGAGAAAGATAAAAAGTGTATAGTATGTCTTGTAGGGGGGAAATTGTCGACAGGAACAGACATATGTTTCTGCTTTGCATTTCAGAGTTACACAGTGGAAAAACATTCAACAAAGTTGATCACTAACAAATTGATATTGTATCTCATCAGCAACACATTTAGATGTGCAGGTAGCTGAAAAACTCTTGCAAATATGTTACTGACTGTGGATCAATTTTTCTTTTTGAGGTGCCTGCATGGTGCTGCAGGTGACAGATTAAAATAAAAGAGATAATATCTGCAAGTTCGGCAAGTTACTTTAAAACTGCAATTTACCTGTACAGTAGATTCTACTGCATTTCTTTTCTAAAAGGCAATATCTTGAATTTCATCTTTTTATTAAGCCTCTACCTGTTGAAGTATCTCCAAAGCCAAAAGCTGTTAACTTTTCCAAATATGGAATGTACATTTTCTCCTGTTAAGAAGTCAGGGTCGTGCACTTGGAGAGGAATAACTGTGCACCAGGGAGAGCTGGGGGCTGACCTGCTGGAGA
>VXBU01000008.1:3651-16026 GCA_013400315.1 Bombycilla garrulus | reverse complement strand
AAATTAGGTGTTTTCTCATGCTACCGAGGGAATACAGAAATGAGAACAAAAAGAAGCCACATCATAGTACATCATGATGTTTTTCATCACAAGAGATAAAATTAATTTTTAGAATTTATTTTTCAGTTTCTAAATAAATATTAGTTCTTATCTAGCATTTAAATAGTTATTGATTTTTTGAGAAAAAGCCCATATGTAGCAGTGCACCCCCCAAGGGCAGAGTGCCCAGACCAAAAAGAAATGTGAAGTGCTCTTTATCCCCCATAAAAAGTGAAGAAACACGAACTTTCTTTCCCAATTTGGAAGGGTTCGGAAGCAGGACACCTCATAGGACATTCCTGGGCTTCACCTTTCCCCTAGAGTCATCTGGTTGGGTGAGTGCCAGAGCCCCGCCTGAGCTATCAATGATAAAAAGCACTGGACATAAGACCTTGTGGCATTTTGGGGGTGTCATAGCAGAGACAAGGACCTTCCTGTCTCTGGCACAGCCTTTTCTCTGTAGAGAGTTTGTTATTTTGACAGTTAATACTCATTTTTAATTTCCAACACCACCTGAGGTGCCAATCCCGCTTATTTATGCCACAGGGTATTTGTAAAACAAAAACCCAGACAGAGATGGGACCTCTGAGGGTTCATAACACCTTGCCCAAAGAGATATTCTGTCACCCATATAGTAGGTAATCATGACTGAAGGAAAGAGAAAACTTACAAGTACTTACATTTACAAAGACAAGAAATGTCAGTACTGCTTTACTGCTTTTGTATTTTATTGTGGAACTGAGTTTTTTTTCTTTTACAATAAATATGCTCAATGGAAGAGGGGACATTGCACACAAATATCATAAAAGCATTGTATATTACTTTCACTGGAAACTAATTTTCTATATTAGATATGACTGGATAGAAGTGATGCAGAATTATAAGACATAATACCATAAACAGCTGCAGACTGACACAAACACCATTCAGAACAAGAGAGGAGGTGAGATGCTTCTCAGCCAGCAACAAGACTGTTTCTTTCGATGGTTTGAAAGATGATGGCTGCATGCAAATTTGTGAAAACATATTTCCGATTTCCTCTTTTACAGTTGTGATTTCAGCCCAGTCTTGAAGAGGTAGCTCTGCCATCTGGACCTCCTAGCTAGTCTAGTGCAGAGAAGCTGGGTTTTTTTTCCTTTTTTTTGTTTCAATATTTTTATGCCATTGTTTTATTTAGTTACTTTTTTTTAGATTTTTTTGGCAAAGTCACAACACTTTTTTTCTTTTTTAATTTGAAACAAAATTACTGTTTCTCTCAAGACATCATAGCAAGAACCTCTTGCAACAGATGAACAAAGAGAAGCATATGAAAGAAATATCTTATATGCACAATAAGTGTTCTTTGGAGATGATTTTCTTGTGGTAGAATGGATTGAAAATTCAAATAAAAATTTGATTAAATCCTAGTAAATGTGTACCAGAACTCTCCTACAATGCATAATCTGTTTTAGAAAAATTAAAATAAACCCATTCATATACGCTGTTAGCTCCATTCACCAGAGTATGCAAGATAATTAAAAAAAATTATGAAAGATGGCATGAAAAGTAGAGGTCAATGAAGTCAGGCCCACCACAGGACTTTAAAGAAGCATGAAAGAGAGGTCCTGTCAATATTCAGGAGAGGGGTGTGACCTCTAAAATAATTCTTCATTGAATTTTATGAAGCAGTATAGAAATAGCATGAAGATCATGACTGGGGATGCTGTTATGGGTAATACCATAATTTAAATGGTGTGTCCTATTGAAGCTTTATAATTAATCAATAAGAAACCATGCTCCTAGAAATCTATGCTGATCAACAGTACTCATCGTTAATGTACATGCAACATTTTTCTGACTGTTTCTAAACTGACTGTGTAGTGATTAGTACAGTTAGATTAGTTCCACGGGCAGGAAGGACACAAAGGCAAGAGGAGCTAATGGAGGAGTTCATTGCTGTGTTACACCCAGGCATGATTAACATTTAAAAGGGAATGGATTGAGCAGGCATTACAATACCTCAGAATAGTCAGACTGGGTTTTTAATATTCTTGTAAAAGCAAAAGATAAGTAAATATTTTAAGACCATCTGTAACTTCCTAATTATTATTTTTAAAGTAAAATAAATGTTGAGGTATCACAAATTTACTTGGAGAGATTTAAGACTTGATTCTTATTTCATTTACAGTAGGACCTAAGGACTGTAACTTCCCTGATTGTAATGAAATTGCTCTTGATTCACAAGAATAAGTGGCATAAGTGAGATTAGACTCAGGACCATTGCTGTACTTATATTTTCTACCAAAGCAGATGTACAAATAATTTAAGATATTATCAGAAAATCAGTTCCCACACACTTAAGAAGTTTGAAATCTGACCTGTATAAGAATGTAGACAAAGCAGAATCATAGAAATTGTACAGTTATTCTTCCATTTTGCCTATAAGTTTGAAGACTATGTATTACAAAAGCCATTTTAAGCAAATTATTATAAGCTGAGCAAACATGCTTGTTTTCACAATACATTTCCCTCTGCCTTTTCTGCCATAGTCATTCTGAGTGAAGTACTTAACAATTTAAAAAGTATAGCAAGAAATAAAACAGCATTGCTAGAGATACCTGAAATGAAAAAGCCATTAAAAATAAATCAAAAACCTCAACAATGGACAAACAGAAATTCACAGCATTAAATAGGCCTCGGGAGCCCACATAAAAAGGGCCCTAAAACAATACTAAAAAATTCCTCATAAAAATTAGGAGTGCAAACATATACCTTTTAAACAAAAATATGCTAACAATGTAAAATTGGAACAAATTATAAGTAAAGAAATTAAAATGAGGTCATAGTTCACTATATTACAAAGTTTAATACCAGTCATAATGATGAATGGTACAGACCAGCACATATTTTCATTTTGGAGGCCTTTACACTTTATATAAATTTAGATTTTCAAACTTTCTACAATGTAACAAGACTTTTTAATTGGGATAAAACTTCTGAGACTAAAAAGTCCAAACTGTCTTAAATGACGTAACTGTTTTACATGCTGTTCTGCTACAAGCAGTCTAAAGAAGGAAGGGAAGGGAAAAAGGAAGAGACAGGAGGAAAGGGACGTATTTTAGCTTATCATTTATTCAATCTTTTTTCAAGATCTTAGGGAGATTGAGCATGTAGATTACACTCTTGTAAATATTAGGCAATCAGCATTTCAAATCCCATTTTCTGTCATCATCAACAGGTTAATTTTTCCACCAGGGACCCCCTTCTCCCCTGCTTCCACAAAGGCAATTGACTATTTTCAACAAATCTTACCTCAGTATTCATTCTCACTAGAACTTTAAATAACATTAATTTCTCTTACAAGACTACTAAAAAAATTGCCTTGGCCTGAAAAATTTTTCTTTTAATTTTCCTTTAAATGAAAACTTTTGTTAAAAATCTTTTAAAAGTTCATGCAGCACTTAAAAAAAAGATTTCTGTATGTTTGTACCTATATATGCTCTTAAATTAAAGAAATAAAATAAGATTAGACAGAGGAAGGTTGAATACTGTACACACTCGCAGATAGCCTTCTTCATAATCCTGAATATTTTACCAAAAAGATATTCAACTCTGATAGTGGAGACCACTTTAATCTTGCTTCCACAGTACAAAGAGAACCTTCCAAAAAAACCCCAAAAAACTCATCTTGCCTTGTTGAGCTGTCCTGGTGCATCAATGTTCACAGAACTAACATACACTTCATGCATACTCACACTTCTTTACTGGCACAACTATGATCCTACACAGATGTTTTATAAATTTGCTGTCTCAACATTAAAAATAAGTGCATCAAGTTTCTTTGTACATTCAAGTCACTTTCTAAGGCAAATTGTCTACTGTATGTACTCTCAACTGCTTTGGTATTTTGTTTTAGTTAACTGACAGTGGACATGGGTGTTTAAGCATGTGTACTGGTCAGTTCTGACTAGAGTGAGTGGATTTTTACTGGGAGCATGCCTTAGATCAACAGTTTTGCAAGTTGAAGTAAAGGTTTTAGAATTCACAATGAGGTTCAGACTGCATGCATATTTGGCCTATGATTGTTATGGGATGTCAGTATGCAGGGTTCAAATTAAAGTGGAAAACTGCTAATGAGCATTTAGGCTATACTTCACTTCCTAGCCACATTCTGCTTCTTATTTTGCAACTACCTTAATTCTGTAAAGTAAGGACCTTCTTTGCAATAGCTCACATTGATATAAATTTCAAACCTCCTTTTCATGTGAGTGCATAAACTGCAGTAAGCGATACAACTGTTGCCATGTGACTACTGGAGATCTAATTATTTACTTTCTCCTCCAACTCCTTTCTCCCTTTTTCTCTCTTTGTAATTCTTTTGAGGGCAAATGCCTCTACCTGGCATAAGTCACTTGGAGTTGCTAGTACATGGTTTTCAAACATTCAGTGAAGATGAAACTGGATCTGAATTTTCACAGTAATTTTGACCCTATTATGGGAATGCTGTCTTTTTGTGACTTGCATCACTGTAATAGGGTATAGCATTTTGTAGGTATACAGTTCAGCAGTTGAAATAGATGGGTTGAATTTTTAGAAAAGGTGTTTTCAAACTGAAGAATTTCTGGACAAAAAGTAAATCTTGCAGTGCATGGTCTAGTTCTTACAGTTCAATCTTGCATGCAGGAAAAGATTCATCTTGCATAACAACAGTGCTGCTGCTTGCCAAAACCATGATGTTGAGGTCCTGCTGTTTCTCATGGGTCTCTTGGTACCATTCTCTCATCACTTCTGAGTCATGGGTTGGGATTAAGGTCACCTGCAATACAAAAGAGGACAACAGAAGCAACTGATAAGAAAAATGTCTTTTTTAAGAAGTCCTAGCCAACAATTATGATTCCCTTTTGTAAAGAATGGATTGGACAAAAGAAAATAAATAAATTTGTAAATAACGTAAAATGACTGAGAAGAAGCCGTTTATCAAAATAAAACCTTGGGTTTCTAAGGTACTGAGGTGCAACTTTCCAGACAAGCAGCAGTCTGTAGTCTGCACTGATAGCTCTTCAGATTATGGCCAAATATTTTGTTTACTTATTTATCATGTTAGAAGGACACATGAAGTTTCCATGCGTACACATTGATAGCATAAACCATGAAACATTCACTTTTCTTTCCTACTTAAAACCTGCAAGGTTTCCAAACTTGGATCATATATGGTATAACAAGATCAAGTAGACGAATGGCCCTGTAAACCAGTTCCCAACTGTTTTATTCTCCAGAGACAGGTCAGAAGGGTCAGAAATGGAGAAGCATATGAGCATGGTACAGCTCTGTCCCTCGCTTGAGTGTCCTCTCACATCACTGGTGAAACAAGGCATCCAAGCTGGGAACTCCTGCCTCTAGCAGCTGCTGCCCACTCCAGAGGCACTCTGGCTTTCTGTAGTTGCTTTTCAGAGAAGATTACATTTCCACGTAGAAATGCTAGTGAAGAGCCTACCTGCATATTACTGTCCCACTGGGCCTTGCCCTCCAGCAGGGAGTCCAGAACAGCCCTGCTTGGCTCCTCAGATGCAGAATCGTTCCCGCTCACCACATAGTAGGATGACCGCACCCTCTTGAAAAACTCAACATCAACATTCTTGCTATTGCTGTGGTTGGGAATGTACACCAGATCCAAATACATCGGAGGTCCTGGAGGCACCTCTGTAGATTTTGATGACTTACTATTCCCAGCTCCTTTGGAAATCAAACAACAAAAGAACATATCACAAACTAGTTAAAACATGCATTTATTAATTACCACTATAACTGCTGAGATTAAATTCTTAAAATTGCATGTCTTAGTTAAACATTACATAGCTACAACTGTACTTCTGCATCCCCTGAAACAGTTACGGCATTACCCTCCTACATCTAATAACACTTTCCAACTTTGTTGTATGCCAATTACAATTGCACCGGGAGGAAAAAAATGGAATAAAAATAACTAACTATATAATACAATAAAAATAACTAACTATATAATACAATAAAAACTCACTACCACATAACCAACATTTGACCAAACCTTTCCCAGTAATATGCTATTATCCAACAATTACTATGTAGGGCTGTGATTACTGAATTACCATTCAATAAATGACAGTATTATTTTCCAATTTAAGAAGTACAACTTTCGGAAAATCTCAGGTATGCATGATTATAAAAGCTAGGGTCACACAGGGATCAATGCAGAAGTGGTCCTGAGATTAGGGGTATGAGAACATACCAAGACATAGTAGCTGTTGATATGTTCAAACTGTCTTACGGGTGCATCAAGAAGATACTACATGTGAGCAGAAAGAGGGGCAAAGTGTAACGTGGGAGAAAAGAGAAACTTCCTAAAGCAATTACTGCAGGAAACTGAGAACAAGTGTTTGTTTGCCTGCTGGTTCCTTATTTGCATACACAAACTAGTCGCATCACAAAGAGTAGAGGGAAGCGTGTTTTTCTGCTATACATAGCATAGTATCTCTTCTAAGAGGAGGTCAAAAATAGCTGCTTTTGCTGCACACTGGATCATGGTGTGAACTAACAATCAGGATTCAACCAGTAATTTCATCTAGATGATCACCATTTGTGTTTTATTGATCTCCTCATGATGTTACAGAGGATGAAGTTTGATATGCTGGTTTTGCATTAACTGATTTGTGGTGAAGAGGGAAAAAGTCAGCCATGGAAGTGATTTTTTGTGAGAAGCTGCTAGCAGCTTCCTCCGTGCCTGGCAAAACCAATCTCTGGCTAGCTCTGAGAATTAGCACACTGCTAAGTCAGAAAAAAGATGATAACACCTCTATGATAACATATGTAAGAACGAAAAACCACGGGAAGCTCTCTTGCTCCCTGCTCTCAAAAGAGGGGTGGGGGGCAGGCTGGGGCCCCTTCCCAGAGGAGGCCGCTGGACACCATCCAGGCACAGCCACTGGGCCATGCTGCTGGGGGCTATCCCGACGTTGCAAGCAACCATGCAGCCGGGGCAGCACTGTGCGGCCATGGTTGTCCCAGCATGGCTTACAATGGACTTCATCTATTTATCCGCTTTTAACCAGCTATGCTGCGGACAGAAAGACATAAGTGGTAGCAAGAGCTTTTCTTTTTTCAGTGTCCTGCATGAAGAAAAGGCTCAGAGTGGAACTGGAAGCCAGCACGGCACCATGTGACCAACAGAGAGAAAAGCACAGTGAGCAATTTCCCCAGTTGCGGAGCCTGGACAAGATTAACCTTTCAGTGCTGCAGAGCTCTATAAAAACTGTTTCAGTTGATAAAACTTGAGAACAAATGAACCTATAAACACCAATTCTCTCCCAACTCAGAGAAAAGGAAAAAGTGAGGACACGTCAGGAGAACAATATGGCAACACTAAGGTCGGTGCAAAAGAGAAATGCTCCGAGCATCAGAGCTGAGATTCTTCTGCAAGCCATGGTGAGGATTATAATACAATAAGCTGTTTCCCTGTAATTCATAAAGTGCATGGGGGGATGCAGCATTCACCTGCAGCCCACGAGAAAAAGGCACTTGTGTTGGAGCATGTGGATACTGAAAAGCTATGGTTAGGTGAGAGACTTGAACAGACAGAAAGAAAACCCTTGCTTTCAGAAACAGAGGAAGAGGACCCTTGCTTTTGTACTAGAACAGCTCATCCTTAAAAACTGCACCCCCTAAGCTAAATGACCCATGAAAAGCAGTTGTAGGAGGATTGCAAGCCGTGGGAGGGACTTCACGTTGCAAGCAAGAGTGTTAGCCGTGAAAATTAAAACCATGTTGGAAAAGTTCACAGAGAACTGTTTCCCATTGGAAAGACACCATGGCATAACAAAAGAGACTCCTCTCCCTAAGTAAACTGATGAAAAATTTTTAGAAGTGGCTAACTAAAAATCCCATGTTTTGTCTCCCTGCACTGTCAGTGGGAAAGAAAGAAGGGCTGGGGGAGGGAGGAAAAAAGGTGTTCTAACAGTTTATTTTCACTTCTCATTATCCTCTTTTAATTCTGTTAATAATTTTTTCTTTATACCTTTTAAAGTTTTAAGCCTGTTTTGCCCTTAAAGTGTTTTTCTCCTAATCCTTATCTCAGCTCATGAATTTTCTTTTCCCCTCCTCTGCTTAACTATAGCAGAAGAAAATGAATAAATTATTTTCATGGGTACACTGGCATTTGGCCAATGTCAACCCATCACATTTAGTAAACTAAATTATCTGAACAGTACACTCTATTTAGGATTATATATTGAAAACACAGGCAAGTTCAATATAATTGTCTAGCAGGACTTGCCAGTCATCATAGGGCAATATGTCAAATAAGCATCATAATATGATAAGATTTCCTGAATTAGAGAGTTTTTAACTATTGGGTATATTAAAAAAAAATTTTATCATCTTTTATAATAAAAAATCTGGGATACATTTTTATGAATTGTATATGCTAACATTGCATAATTTGTTAGACATTACACTTAAATGTCATTACCAAATAGACCCTTGTCTTCAGTGCTAGAATATATCTTAGAAGTATGCTTCAAGGAAGAAGAATCTAATATAAAACTGAAGTGCTGGAGAAATGTACAGCATGAGGAACTGCACTGCTGCTTTGAAAAACATCTACTAGGAGTGACATGCAAATAATTGTGTAAGAAAGGAATAGTGGACCACTTAAAATGATGAAGCTACAGAGAGCTGAATGCTGGTTTGCTCGCACTGAATCCTACACTTGCTCCTTGTAAAAAATTTTCAATAAAACATCAGTCCTGAAAACAGCAAAATCCAAGTATCCCCAAAACACTCTCTAACAAGATGTGCCAGAAACAAAATATTAGCACAATGTCTCCTTTGGTAATATAATTTATATTTTATTACTACTTGGAATACAGAACAGTCATTCAAAATGACATTAGTTTTCTGGATGTTTAGTCATCGCTGATGGCATAAAACTTTCTGTATATTGGTTCTGTCTGAGCTGGAGTTCATTTTCCCATATCAGTCCTCACAGCACTGTGCTTTGTATTTGTAGCTGGATAGGTGTTTGTTGCGGTGTGTGTTTATTTTCAATTTCACTGTTTATGATGTTATAATAATTTAGCCCTGTGTTCCCCTATGTTCCTTCTCCCAATGGTTCCTCCCTTGATTGTATCTGCCCCCAACAGCTGTCCCTCAATGTATCCCCTCCCTTTGTTCCAGCTCCTTCCCTGCCTGTCATTGTAACCCTACACCTTATTCCTGAACCTTCCTTGCCAGTCTCATCCTGAACCAATCCCTAACCAAAGCACCTGCTGGGGATTCCCCTAATCTTTGATGCCCTGTTGGTCCATGTGACCTCCCCCTTCCTCCCCCCTACCCCAATTGGCCCTAGAGTTATAAACAAATCCCCTCATTCCTCCCCCAGAAATTCCCAATCAGTCACCTGTTTGTGTCCTCCCACTGGTTTTTGGTCATACTTAGCCCCGTGCACAGAAGTGCTCGGGGCTTCTCCTGCTGTGAACTTCCACATTTAATAAATCCTCATCGTTGAAACCTCACAGCAGGGGGCCTCCTCCTGCTTCTTTATCCGATTCCTGACGCTGGTGAGAGACTCTACACTGTTGAGCAAGCGGCTCAAAAGGTTCTGTCTTCAGTAATCCCCATACTGAGGCAGTTCCCCACACCTGGCATGGTGCCGGTGTGCCTCTGAGTTAGCCCGGGCTCCGGTGGCTGCGTCAGGTGTTAACAACATACCAGTGTTTTGGCTACTGTTGAGCAGCACTGGCACAACGTCAGCGCTGTTTAACATTCCCTCCCCCCATCAAGGGGCTGGAAGTGGGCAAGATCCTGGGAGGGGACACAACTAGGACATCTGACCCAAACTGACAACAGCTCAGATAAAAAAGCTAAGGAAGAGAGGAGGAACAGGGGCCCACTGGTTGTTCTACAATGTTTGCCTTCCCAAGCAACCACTGCATGAGCTGAAGCCCTGCTTCCCGGAAAGTGACTGAACATTGCTTGCTGATGGGAAGTAGAAAATAAACTCTCTTTTTCTCTTTGCTTGTGTGTGCACAAACTTTCACTTTAGTGAACTGCCTTATCTCAACCTACGAGTTGTTTTCTATCTGATTTTCTCTCCTCTGCCCAGCTGGGAGGGGGAGTGGTAAAGCAGCTTGGTGGGCACCTGTTGTCCAGTCAAGGTTGACTGACCACAACTGGATTATGTGATGTACATGCTCAGCTCACTGAAAGTGCTCTTACTACTGTTATAATTTTTTAAAAATACTATTTTTAAAATTAATCAAGTAAAGTAATAAAAGCATCCAATGTCTGATTGTACCTATGCCTCTCAAAGTATTGAATTGCACTACTTTATGTTAGGAATATTATGCCTATATGATTCTTACTATGAATAAAGTGATTCAGTTTGCTATTGATTTCATTTCACCTACAGAAGTGGTACTTTTAATTCTAATAGTTGGTTAACAATTCAGACAGTATTAAGTTTTTTATATTTGATGTACCCTCTCTAATTCTTTGTATCTGAGCAAACTGACACATCAAATTTATCAGATTGCAAAACTTAATTCAGTGAATTTCATTCATTTAAATGTAGCTATAATACGCCAGATGTCTATTTTAAATATGAACTTTCCTTGGGGGTTTGCTACAAACCACATTGTCAGTTGATGTAAAGGCAACCTAACTTCACTGCAACAACAAAGAAAATCTGAACATTAGGGAACTCCTGTCTTTACCTGTGGTTGCAGTCTTTGCTGACTTGGATGTTGTTGTATTTGCTGCATTCTTGGTGTCCTTGTCTTTGTCTTCCACTCGAGACTTTACTTCTGGATTAGAGATATTTTTGGTTGCTTTCTCCACAGACTCCTTTTTTTTAAAACTTATTTTGGAATTTTTGTCCAAAGAGTCCTTTATAGTTGGTTTCAGTGAAGCCACTTGTTTTGATTTACCGTCACTTTTTTTAACAGGAGAAGATGATTTGGTCTTTGTACCCTGCTTTTTTGTCTTTGTCTTTTCTTTGAGGTCCTTCAAAGGTTTACTCAAATTTTGATCAGTGGGCAAAGTCTCTGGATCAACCATGGAGACATCAGGATGTCTAGGGGAAGGGCTGTGATCCTGCACTGGAGCAGGTGGTGGGTCAATTTGTTTGTATGTAATTGTCTTGTCTGTTGGAATGGTTTCTGACTCATCTTCAGAATCAATGTTAGCATCTGCAGTGATGGAAGGGCATTCCTCGGTCTCTGGGGGAACATCCGAATCAGTCTGAGATGGGACAGACTCGCTCACAGATGTGGGAGGGGTTTCATCACACTGCCGCCCTTGCTGTTTTCCCTCAGAAGGTGGCTGAGCTCTCATAGATTTAGTTAATAGTTTCTTTTGATATTGAGACTGTTCTTCACTTGCAAACCACTCAAGGGGATTTGGGTTGATAAATGACGGTGAAAGTTCAGTTTTAGGATGTTTATATTCACAGGAGGACACAAGGCATAAGTCAACATCTTGACGAGATTCTGCTAAAGATTTTTCTGGAGTAAAATGTGCACTTGCTTCATACGAATAGCTAGTAGCTCTGGATGACCTGGTGGTTTTCCCAGTTGCCTCAAATAAGAAATCTGTGGCTTCAGGTGAGTTGGTGGCTTTCCCTGTTGTCTCATAGGAGTAATCCATAGCATCAGGTGATCTGGTAGCTTTCCCAATTATCTCATAAGAATAATCTGTGACTCCTGGTGACCCCATGGTTTTTCCTGTCATCTCATAGGAATAATCTGTGGACTGAGGTGATCTAGATGTTGAAACTGCCTCACAGGAGTAGCTAATATCCTCTGGTGACCTAACAGTTTTCTCTGGGGCCTTGTAAGAATAACTAGGTTCTTCTGGTGACCTGCTGCTTTTCTCTAAATCTTCTTTTTCTGGGCTGATGAAAGGTTCTGTACTGTGCTTTGTTAGGGGTTCTTGGTGACCAAATGCTTTGACAGAGGACACTTGTAAAGATAACGCAGATGTTTGAGTAGCTGACACAGCTTCAGTGATTGCAGGAGGTGAATCTGGAAAACTAGGTGAGTACAGAGAAGATTCCCTTGGAGGTAATGGAGACAGGTCAGACTTTGGTGAAAGATTTTCTCCTAGGCTCTGCATCTTTTCTGAAGTAAAAGAAGAATGTAGTGACATATGTCTGGGTGGAACAGCACCTGAAAAGGTTTCTTCTGGCAGTGGTGAAGTTAACTGGGAATGTGTATGAGCTGATGAAGTCGAGGATGAAGCTTCAATTTGAGAAACTGAAATAATTTCTGAAATATCCTTCTCCTGAGAGCAAGATGACTGCTCCACAGGGGAAGTCTTCCATGCAAA
>VXBU01000005.1:42385-64070 GCA_013400315.1 Bombycilla garrulus | reverse complement strand
TTTTTTGTTTTTTTTTTTTTTTTTTTTTTTTTTTGGCTGTTTTTGTTGATACCACAATCTCTCACTAGAGCCATATTTAACGTCATTTTCTTGCCAGATTCCACCTTACACATTTAACTGGATCTTTTTTATGCAGATTAAGGGCTGACTGACGTTATCTTTGCCACCTCTCAATCCCCATGCGCAGAAACCCAGAGTCCTGTTCCTGGTGAAAGGACCTCTGTTGCTCCCTCCCTCCTTCCCTCCCTCCTTTTCTCTCCTGCAGCTGCTGGAAATTCAAATCCTTTCTCCAGGCAGCCCTGGCCTTCCTAACTAGTTCCAAAAATACCGTGCCAGGGTGGCAGTTAGCAGTGCTGCAGCCTACGTGCACCCTGAGCATTCCCGACGCAGCTGCAGGAGTTAAAAACGCCGGGGTTTTGGGATTCCCAGAGCTTGGCCTGCCCCCACACAGCTCCACGACCCTTTGTGGTGCTTCAGAGGAATGGAAAACACTGGGGAAAAAAGAAAAAAACAAACAGACCAAAAACAAAAAAAGTGTGGGTAAATGCAGAACTGTTTGCTCAGTGGAGAAGAGTCCCGAGTTGTGCGTTATAAATTGGGAAATGGCCCCAAAGTGCTGCTGGGGTTGAGTGCAAGGGTCAGGGCAGAGCCCAGAGCTGCTGGTGCTTGTTTTCCCCGTGCTGCTTGTCCTTGGGAAATGCTCCTGGGATTTAGTGCAAGGGTCAGGGCAGAGCCCAGAGCTGCTGGTGCTTGTTTTCCCTTTGCTGTTTGTCCTCGGGAAGCGATCCCTGAAAGGGCCTGGTGTTCAGAGCGAGTTCTAGGCAGAGCCCAGAGCTGCTGGCTCTGGATTTGCCCTCCCTGCTTGTCCTGGGGCAGGGCTGGAAGCTGTGTGGTGCCGTTTTCCGAGCTGATCCGCTCAGGCTGTGGCTGTTCCAGGGCTTGGAAATATCTGGAGTTCTCAAATCCCTGAGGACAAGTGCTGGGAGCAGAGTTTTTCCAGCTCGGAGTTGTCATCCTCTCACCAGCTCTTCCCACCAGTACAACCAGTTGTGACGCTGGTAATTGTGAAATAGAGCCAATAAGTGCCACCTAACAACCCAATTAATTTTAATTTACAAGTGTTGCTTTGTAATGTTTTAATTTACGAGGTGAAGAGCAGCAATACACACGACCTGGGAGATCGTAACTTGTATTTTTTACAAAACTTCAGCTCTGTGAAATAAGTTCGTTCACTTCAAGAGAGAAAAGGCCCAACTCCCAAGTTTCTGTGCTACATCAGGTGTGCAAATGTAGGACCAGTAAAACCAGTTCACTGCAGGGAACACCCAGACTGGGAACCTCACGATTCCCAATCAATTTCTGCAGCAGGAATTCTGTTAACAGTTTGATTTGAGCTGGTCTGCTGAACGATAAAGAAATTACTTAGTAAAAAGTAATAAAGAAAACCCTGTGTGGCCACACTTTGAATTTTCCAAGTTGGAAGGTTGTTTCAATGCAGTTTTCTCAAGACAGGAATGTTTTTAATTCTTGAATTAGTTTTAGTTAATTCCTGTTGTTGACATTATTTTGGTGAGAGAAGGTCTGAGCCTTCCAGCACAGGGGTCCTGGAAGAGATTTTTTCCTGCAAGAATTTGTGAGGATTTCTTGGTTCTGTGTGAGTAAATCCACAGCAGGGTGAGGAAGAAGTTGGAGGCCAGTTTATTTACACACAAATCAATGCCAGATTTCCCAGAAAATAGCTTGGAATCCATTTACTTTCACTTTTTACTGCTCCCAGCCAACCTCTGCTTTTATTTGTTTTTCCCAGTGAAAATTCTCTGTTATTTGGAGTTATTTTCCTTGTTAATTCCTAATTTTTTAAGCAGCACCTTAGTATCAAAATTTGGGGAATTTTAGCCCTCAGGGAATTTTAACCTAAAAGGAAAATTATTTTTAAATGAAATGATGGGAAAATAAAAAATCTAAAGACTTCAGTAATGTTTGAGGGTAAAGATTCCCAGAATATTTCAGAAAATGCAGCCTTGTTTTTGGATCTTGGTCCTAAGGAGCTTCTGGAGTAAATCTTCTTTGGGCATAAGGAATTCTATTTTTAAGGATGCCCTGAAGTGAGGTCAAGGGAGGGGAGCTAAAACCTGGGTTTGAAGTTTAGAAGTGAAATTAAAATATCAGAATTAGGTTGTTTTTTTTTATTCTCCCTTCCCAAATATTTGTGGAGCTGCCCAGGGATTTCACCAGGTTGCTTTTCCCTGGAAGATCATTTGGCTTCTGTGGCTTCCTGCTCCATTTGGGAGATGCTCTAGGAATCCACTCAGACAGTGGGAATGTTTTCTGGGATTGTTTTCACAATCCCATCCAGCTCCAAGTGTCTGGAGACTGTGGGAGAGGGAGGGAAGTCCTGGAAGGGAATTCTGCTCTCCCTTCCTGGTGCACAGCTCCAGTTTGGGATTGAAGTGGGAATAAAAGCAGAGAATTCCTGCCTTGGTGCTTCCTTGAAAAAGAACTTGTTTTCCAAGAAATGGTATTTTTGACCATTATCTTTTCAAATCATATTTATCCAGTTGTTGGGTTTTTCCTTATTTTCCTTTTCTTTGTTTTCTTTTCCCTCCTTCTCTTTTTTTCCCTCCTTCTCTTTTTTTCCCTCCTTCTCTTTTTTTTCCTCCTTCTCTTTTTTTTCCTCCTTCTCTTTTTTTTCCTCCTTCTCTTTTTTTTCCTCCTTCTCTTTTTTTTCCTCCCTCTCTTTTTTTTCCTCCCTCTCTTTTTTTCCTCCCTCTCTCTTTTTTCGTCCTTCTCTTTTTTTTCCTCCCTCTCTTTTTTCCTCCCCCTCTCTTTTTTCCTCCCCCTCTTTTTTCCTCCTTCTTTTTTCCTCCCTTCCCCTCCCCTTTTTTACATTCTTGAAGCTCAGTCCTTGGAAAATGCTGGGATGTTGTGGACAGAACTTAGGGAGTAGAGGATTTTTGTGATCTTCCCTCTGCCATGCAATCTGAGGGATCATATTGCTGATATCAGTTTACCTGGAAAGTTATTCCAGTCCTGGATGCGTCCCAGAAGTGGAAATCCATGAGTGTAATTCCCAGAGGAGCTGGGCCTTTGGGAACAACTTTATTCCCAAAGAGCATTTTCCGTGGGTATTATGTGGAAGAGGATATTTTAATTGATCCTTGAGGGAATGAGTCTAACTGATAATGTCAAAGCATAATTGGATTTTTGGGATAGCTGCAGGTGTCTCAGGGATGTTAATGTTCCAGTTTTATTTCATTAATGTGATTCCAAGAAATTCCAAGGCATACAGCACTTGTGTCTTCTCCCTGGCATATCCATTTATCCCAAAAATCACAGCTTGGGGTTGCTTTGCACTTCTTAACTGCATTTTTTTTTTCCCAGGTGAGCTGGATAATAACGTGGAATTTTATTGTCTTCTTGGTTTCCCTCTTGCAGGGAAGATGGAGAGCTGGAAGATGGGGAAATAGATGATGCAGCCTATGAGGATGTGAAGGAGCACGGCTCAAAAGGAGAGGATAAGCAGAAAAACGAGAAAGGCCACCGGAAATCCCGGAAAAAACGCAAAAAAGAGAAGGAGAAGAAAAAATCCAAAAGGAGAAGGCGGGACAAGCATAAGGTTAGGAAAAATAAAAAAACCCCAACATTTTGCAACTGCTGATTCGATTCGTGGGTGTCCAGGACAAGGATCCAAGGAATTGGTGAAGAATTAAAATGGTTTTCTTACCATTAAGGCTTAAACTGGTCTTAAATGTTCAAAGTTAAGCCCAGCTCTTGGGAGCTGAACCAGAGGGATTTGAGAGTTTTTAGGATGAGATGCACAGTGTAACTGCATCACTTTTGTGCTCATTAGATTTATGGAAAGCAGGTGATTCCCCCAAAATTGCCAGCTTTTTTTGTTCTGTTTTGCAGCATAACTCCCCTTCCAGCGATGACAGTTCCGACTACAGCCACGACTCCGACCTGGAGCGCACAGAGAGGCCCCACAAAAAAAGCAGCAGCTCTTCCTACAGGGATTATGATTCCTCCTTCAGTCAGGTAGGAAGCTCAAAACTCATTCCTCACGTCTGTATTGAGGTGGCATTCCAAAAATACAAACACAAACAGTGTGGGTTTGGAAGTCTGGCTCCGTCCCAGTGCCTGCTCTCCCGGGTTTCGGGAAGCACATCCAGTTCTCATCTCCCTCAGGAGATTCCCAGATGTAAAGCAGGGTCTGTGGTACAAAATAAAGCCTGAGAGCAGTTTTTTCCTCCATCAGGTAACAGGAATTAAGAAATTTCTATTTTTATGAAATCTTTGTGCACTGGTTTTAGGCTGGACTCAAAGGAAAGAACACTTGCAAAGCCTTTTTTCAATATCTAAAGTTGGTTCTGCTTTTTGGGAGCTCAGTTTTCTTGGCTTTTCCCAGCTGGTGAATTAAAACTATTAATTTTTTCCTGAATAACTGATTTTTCCCGTGTTATTGATGCTTTTTTTGAGCAAATCTGGTAATGATAAAACAGCCCCAGAAATGGAATTTTAGAGCGATTTGGAGGGGTAGGGTTTGGAAATCCAGAATTGCTTCCTAACGCAATCCCTTTCCTTACAGCATGGACACGTGTCAGGGAATTACATGAGTTCCCAGAAAATGCAGCATAAAAAAAATGTCAAAAGTAAGGAATACGACAACTACGGCCACTACAGCGACGAAAACTTCGGCAACTACAACGAAGAGGAGAAGGATGAGGATTTTGCTGACCAGCTCAAACAGTACAGGCAGGCTAAAGAGACTTCCAGTGGGGATTTGGGACCTCCGTTCCCAAAGGAGCCGGTGAAGAAGCAGGGCATGAAAGGGATCCAGAAAGGTAAGGGGAGTTTTGGTGACATTTTGGGATGGAGACCTGGGTGAGGGAAGCTGCCAGGGATGGTTCTCCCAGGTCGTTCTGCCTGGTCGGGAATAACATTTCCGACAGCAGAAAGGGAGGGGTTTCATTTATTCCATTTGTCCCTCTTTGATGCCACGAGAGAACCGTTTTCCCTCGATTTCTGTGATCCTTTTAAGAGGTTATCCCTGTTTTCCAGGCATTTCCCAACGAGGGAACAACTACAACGTTGGAAGAGGGCGCGGGATGCAGAAGAAACTGAAGCGCAAAGATCGCGGGAGGGGCAGAGGCGGCAATAAAGGATCTGACGGCTTCCATGAGGTACCTGAGGTTCAGTCCTCACTCCCAGCACCTGCATCTCCAGAAAGGAGACAATAAATGTGGGTTTTCTTCTCCCCAGGATGGCAAACCAGTGAAGAAATGGGTTAATATGAGCCAGGAGTTCATCAACCAGCACACGGTGGAGCACAAGGGCAAGCAGATCTGTAAATATTTCCTCGAAGGGAGGTGCATTAAGGTAAGCCGGATTCTTTTTTAAAGTGAATTTCTAGCAAACTTGGGTGTTGAGACTCAATATTTTTGATTTCTGATGTGCTGAGGATTTCTAGATGGAATTATTTGTGATTATTGAAAAATATCCCCTTCTATTTACACATTTTGAATTAAATTCTAATAAAAATTTAGATTGTTATTTACAAAAACATCCTAAACTTACCCTGAGAATGCTAATGTATTAATGACATCCTGTCTCACAAGTCTGAAATTTCTAAGTAGGCATAAATTCCTGAATATATTAAATTATTTCCTGCTGATTTGGGAACTTTGCTTTGTGGCTCTAAAGTTTTAAAAAGTGGGATTGTTATAAAACACAACTGCTGAATGCTTCTCACTTTTATTTGGTTCCTTGGGATTTAGCAGTGGAGTTTTCTGTTTCTTACCCAAATGGTAGGAGTAAAAATGAAAATGTTTGGGAATGTTGTGTTTCTTGCTGCCTTTAAATACCTCTGGCTCAGATGACTGTGTGCTGCCACCTTCAGTTTTAGAGGGGACTGAGAGAGCACTTGGTGTCTTTTTCAGGAAAATAAATCCTGAAAAACCACCCAAACCCCCATCCAGCAAAATAATCCTAAAGAATAACAGAATCTGTGAAAGTTATTCAGTAAAATATTATTTCAGTGCCTTGATAATGCAAAATTCCCAGGTGGCAGAGAACAGGAATTGTTTTCTGTCACCATTCCATCTATTCCTTTGAATCCCAATCCAGGAATTTTCCCTATATCCAGACCTCCCCCTATTTACAGTTTTTATTGCTTATAATGGAATTTAATGTTGGTAAAGATGAAACATTGAAATTCAGCTGAGGAGGATGTTCTTTTTACTATGGAATTAAATTACTTAGCATTCCAGATGAATAATGGTTTTTTCCTTTTTTTTATTTTTAATTTTTTTTTCCAATTTATTTATAGGGAGAACAGTGTAAATTTGATCATGATGCCGAGATTGAAAAGAAGAAGGAAATCTGTAAGTTTTACATCCAGGGTTACTGCACCAAAGGAGAGAACTGCATTTATTTGCACAATATCCTTTAAGAGTACTTCTAAACTCACCTGAAATGTTAATTTCTATTATTTTATTTATTTTTATAAAAATTATTTGTGAAGGTGACTGGTTTTTATGAGGCTCTACTACCACCTACTGTGTAGATTAATTACAAGATTCTTTTTCTCAAATACTTCAGAGGAAAAAATAAATATAAAATTACTAATTTGTAGCATTTTCGAAAATAAAATCTGTAATTTTAGGTACATTTATCCACGCTTTTAAACCCCTGGTCTGTTTTCCTCTTTGTCATTATTTTGGCATTGAAAAATTCCTTTTGGATCACAACTGGAAAATTAAATCTGAAGGCCACAGAAATGTCTTTTATAGGAGAATTTTAAATGGAAGTAGGAACTAAGTTGCTTCTTAGCTTCCAAAATTCCTACCATAAAGATGAATTCCTGCTGAAAAATTGAGGGATAAGCTGCCAGCTGGATTTTACAACCTGCCCAAACTGTTAGGAATCCTTAACTCCTTCCTCACATGAATTCCCCTGCAAGTTCTACCACACTGGAGCAAAGTGTTATCAAGGAGATAAATGCAAATTCTCTCACGCGCCCCTGACTGCAGAAACCAAGGAGCTGCTGGATAAGGTGAGTGATCCTGATCACGGGAATACCGGCACGGGGAAGGGATGGAGGGGTCTTTTCCCTGAGCTCTGCTTTTTTGGGATATTCCCTCTCCACCCATTGCCCACCTGGCCTTAAAAGAAAGGAAAATCCAGCCCTAAAAACGTGGGGAATCTTGGAGTAACTCCTTGGACTTGAGGGAAGTTGTTCCTTCCTGAAATAGAGAAGTGTTTTCTTGGCTGGGATTTGGTGTCCTGGAAAAAAACTCCCAAAAAGTTCAGGATTCCTTTGAGCTGGGCTGTAGCAGCTAACAGGAAAGTTGTTTGTTTAAATACGGAAGTAATATTTTGGTGAAATGCACGAGACCAAATGAAACTGGAATACCAGAAAACAGATGGAATGTTTGCCACGTGGCTTTGTTGCAGGTTTTGAATAACGAGGAGGAACCCCAGAATGAGGATGAGAAGGAGCTGGAGGAGCTGCGGAAGCGGGGCATTGTTCCTCTTCCCAAACCCCCGCCGGGCGTCGGGCTGCTGCCCACCCCCCCGGAGCAATATCCGTTCTCTGAGTCCGACATGGAGAACTACCAGGACCCATCTGGAGATTACAAGAAAATCCCATCTCTTTTTGAAATCGTCGTGAAGCCCACTGTGGATTTGGCGCACAAAATCGGGAAGAAGTAGGTGTTGGAATTCTGGGGAGAGCTCTCCTGGATGTTTATTGTTTAATCATTGTTTTGTCAGGATTCTGGGCTAAGATCTGCCAGATAGTTGAAACCAGGATCATTTCATGTTGTCCATAGAAAGGAACTTAGTCCCAACCTTCCAGAAGTTGACTCTTGGTTTGGCATCTCCATCTGCAGGTGGAGCAGTTCATTCCCTGCTCCAGTCCTTTTGTAGTTGGCTTTTTCTCGGGCAGAACTGATGGAGATGAGCAAAAAACGTGGAATGGGTGTAGTTGGGAAATAACGCTCCCTTGGGAATTTTATCAGGTGAAATAAGAGTGGGAGGGGGTGAGGAGAGCCAGCTGTCGGTGTTCCTAGCTCCAAAATGTGACTCCTCGATTTTTCTCCCGCTCCCAGGCCGCCGACCTTCTACAACAGCGCGTCGCCGCCGCGGCCGCCGTTCCAGGGCGGCGACCCGCACTCGCAGCACATGTACAACCCCGGCTCGAGCCCCGGGCCGGGCCCCGGCATGTCCCAGGGCCACAACGGGCCCCCCATGCACCCCGGCTCTCCCGGGCACCACCCGTGCGGGGGCCCCCAGGGCGTGCCGCAGAGCCCCCCCATGCAGGGCGTGCCCCCGGGTTACCTGGGCCCGCAGAACCAGGGTGGCATGCCCATGCAGGGCCAGCAGGGCGGGCCGCCCCTCACCCCGCCGGGCATGGGCGGCTCCTACGGCTCCCCCGGCGTGCAGGGACACATGGTGAACATGCCCAGGGACAATCACTGTCCCCCCGGGCCGCAGTACCAGCAGATGCCCGGGGACTACGAGCCCATGCAGAACCCGGCCGACTTCTACGACAATTATTACTCCCACCAAGCTGTGCACAACTTCCAGCCGGGCAATAATTCTGGAGGTAAGGACGTCTGCTGGGTGAATTTGGGATTGAAACTTACTGGGATGTCTTCCAGCTTTCTCAGCTGGTGCTGTTCAGTTGTGCTGTTAAGTCGTGTTACGCTTTGGGTTGAAATGGGGTGTTGGGAAGAAATCCTTCCCTGTGAGGGTGGGGAGGCCCTGGCAGAGTTTTCCCAGAGAAGCTATGGCTGCCTTATCCCTGGAAGTGTTCCTGGCCAGGTTGGATGTGGCTTGGAACAGCCTGGGATAAGGGAAGGCGTCCCTGCTGCGGCGTGGAACCGAGTGTCCTTTAAGCTCCCTTCCAGCCCCATCCATTCCATGATTCCACACTTGTGGCTGTCACCGTTTCTCTGGGCTCACCGCTAACCGGAGCTTTGTCCCGCAGATGGAGCGTGGCACGGAGAATTTGCGGATCACCAGGGTCACCTGATGGCTCCGGAGTCGCATCCGGGCGGGGGCGACGCGGACTGCATGGGCGGCCACATGGGCCACAACCAGGGCATCAACGTGCCCGACTTCCTGCCCGCCATGCAGAAGGCCCTGTACGTGAGGCTCAGCCAGAAGCACCAGCGGGACGGAGACTCTGCCAGCAGCCAGGGCCAGAGGGCCATGAGCAAAGATGAAGGTGAGCAGGAGCTGGTGGGAGTCCTCGCCGTGCTTCGTGGGTCAGCAGATGGGTTGATGTTGGCTCGGGTCACGTCGCTGTTATTGGGAATACCCAAGCTGCAGATGAGTATTTCCAGCTCTTCTTGCCAGCTTGTTCCAGGATTCTAGTGTAGGCTCAGTCCATGCTAGCTCCAACAGATAATTTTTGGATCTGGCTGCACTTTTAAAAGGTTCTTTGGTTGATAATTACTTTGGAAAGTACCTTGTTGGACCAGAGGGGTTGTTCCTCGCTGCCAGGACTGGAAGTGCATCCCCAGTCCTTTTTCTTCAGTTGCACCTCTTGATCTATTTCCTCTAGAGCAGCATTTTTCCTCCTCTGATATTCTTTAAAATAAAATAGTGTCATTTCTTCCCTTCCTGAATCTCAACCTCTCCTGCAGACCTTGGGATTTAGATTAAGTAAGGCAGCAAATTAGTAATTTACCTGGATCAAAGACCACTGCAAGGGGCCATTTTACTTTTCCTTCTCCCATCAAGACTCAATTTTTAGACACAGTTTTTTTACTAGTACCAGTAAAGATTGTTTGAAAGCAGATTATTTTCCCAAATTAACATTGATTGATATGGAGACACTCCCATGCTGTGTTGCATTCTGTCTCCAATACCTCCAGGTTTTTTTGTTACGGCATTCCTTTGATGAAATGGATTTTGGTCATTTGAGGTTGTGATTTTTATGACACAAAGAGTGATTTAATATCAGATCTTTTCAGTGAGAAGTTTCCCACTAGGGAACGATGGATTCTCTAAGGATTATTTGCCGGAATAATCTAAATCATCTAACAATCTAATAACCTTTCTTTGATTTTTCAGATGACAATGTCAACTGGTATTCCAGCAGTGAGGAGGAGGAGGGGAGCAGTGTTAAATCAATCCTGAAAACCTTAAAGAAACAAAGCGAAAACTTCCGGAATCGGCAGCAACATTCCACGGAGCAGCACATGCTCGGGATGCCGACGGATCCGAGGCTGGCCAAAGACAAAGGCGTGGGGCCTCAGGCCGCCGACCCGCGGCTGCGAGCCTCTCCCAGGCCCAACCCCAGGAAACCTTCGGAGTCGGCGTCCCTGGATCCCCGGCTGGCCCGCGATCCGCGCGTGCACAAGGTCAGCGATGGTGGCCATCCCGCCTCCGCCCTGCCCGGCGCCAAGCTGGACCCGCACCACGCCCACGGCGGCGTCAAGGCCAAGCAGAAAGGGCTGGATGACGACGAGGAGGACTCGGAGAGGGAGCTGAGGGAACGGGCTTTCCTCATCCCCCTGGAGCCTCTGCCGGGCGTCACGTTGCGGGATCCCCGCTCGCAGCTGCGCCAGTTCAGCCACATTAAGATGGACGTGACCCTGATGAAACCCAACTTTGCCAAGCACATCGTGTGGGCCCCCGAGGACTTGCTCCCCATCCCGCTGCCCAAACCCGACCCCGTCTCTTCCATCAATTTACCTCTGCCTCCGCTCATCGCCGACCAGAGACTGAACAAGCTGCGGAATCTGAAGAACGATCCGCACCCCAACGCCGTGCCGGCCGATCCCCGGCTGGCCGCCAAGGCCAAGAACAGCCTCGCGGGCCGGGGTGGCTACTTGGATCCGTCCGCGGATTCCCACGCCAGCAGCTCCAGCAAACTGGGGGATCCTCGCTTGCAGAAGAACGTGGATCCCCGGCTCCACAGACTGTCGAGCGCCGACGCTCACCACGGAGTCGGGAAGGATTCCCACCCCGCCAAGTTCGACCCCCGCCTCGCCAGAGCCGCCGCCGCCGGCTCGTCCCAGCCCTCGGAAGCCGCGGCTCCGAAACCCGACCCCGACGCTCTGCCTCCGTACGCGCCCAAATTGTCGTCCAGCGGCGTTCGGCTGGGAAGCCCCGGCTCCATCCTGAGCGGGATCAGCCTGTACGACCCCCGGGATCACGGCTCCTCCTCGGACGCGGCCCCGGCCGGCTCGGGAGAGAACGGAGAGAACCAGAAGAAAAGCATTTTGAAGAATCCCAGCAGCAAGAGCGAGCCGAGCGCCGCGGAGGACGCGTCCCAGCAGAAGGGCGCCTCCAACGCGGAGAAACCCGCGGAGGGACCGGCGGAAGCCGCCTCAGACAAGGCGAACAGCAGCAGTAAATCTCAGGTGAAACACTCCAGCGCTGCTCCTGCCGTCCACAATCTCCCGATCCAGGCTCTGTCGGGGTTGATCCGGCCGCAGTACAGCGACCCCAGGCAGGTGAGGCAGCCCGGACAGGTAACGCAGCCCCCGGAGAGCGATCCCAACGGGGAGTCGGATGATAAATCCTTAAAAGATGTTTTCAAGACTTTCGATCCGACCGCTTCCCCCTTTTGTTAGCAGATGGCTTTGGAGTCTTTTTACCGTCGTGGGTATTGCAGTTCTCTGCTGTTTTGTACCTGGGTTACCTCTTTTGGCTTTATTTATTTTTAAATTATGATTCCCACCACTTTTCAGCTGCTAATCTCCGAACCACACGCAGTTCTCCAGTACGCTCGAGTGTTTGCAAAGCTGTGGTATTTTCTAGAGAATCCTTTTACTTTCCAATTTCAGGGAGACTAATAATTGACCTGTAGAAAGGAAACCAATCCCCTCCCCCCCCCGGATCATGTTAGAGCTGAGAAAAGCACTTTCATTGTAAATAAGTCATGGAAAAATCCCCAGAGCTGTATATGTGTGAGCTGCCTCTTTCCCAACCACCACTTAGATCTGATTGCCACATTTGTATAGATCCAAGCAATATTATGTACATGAATTCCCGGGAGAGATGCCGTTCCAGGACTGCCAAACCCCCGAACTGATGGAAAACCCCACGGAAATGGATTCAGAGGAAAGCATCGCTCCTCCTTTTCCAATGAATTGATGTAAGACACGGACAGTTTTTATTCCTGCAGTCAATATTAGTGTAAAAGAGACTATATCACATATTGAGGATGAAAAATGTCATATCTTTTAAAAGTATTTTATTCTATGCTGTACATAGAAGAAATTGTGCAGTACATAACTAGCAAAAGTAACTGTTCAAAGTGGAGAAAACTACATTGTCTAATACGAGAAAAAAAAGAAAAAAAAAGGTTTTTATTTAATTTTTTTCCACGCCTACACGATTGGGATTTAGTGCTCCGAGTTCCATTGTGGTGTTCATGTATTTCAACGTATTTTTGTATTCAGCTGCTTAATTTGTATTGCTTTTTTTGTATGGCTGTAACTGCAGTACTTGTATTCATGGTGTCTCGACGACATTTTTAACAAAACAATTAAAAAGGGTACAGTTAATTCCTGGTGACGACTCCGTGTGCCTACGGTGGCGGCTGGGACGAGGGGGGACCAAAGCTGGGCTTTTTGGGCTGGTTTGTGGGGTTTTAACATAACCTCGTTCCTGATCCCGAGGTTTCGTGGAGAGAGTTGCCGTTTTCCATCATGGAATATCCTGCGTGTCCTGAATTCCCCCAGGTTTTGTACAGGAGAGCACCAGTGTCCTGCAGACCTCTCGTCCTGCCTTTGGGGCTGCTTTTTCTCCAGAGGAAACGCAGTCATTCCCAAGAAAAACGGAAATCAATTCCCAATCAGTCATCTGCTTCCCACCCCTTTGGAATGTTTTTCTGCTCGAAGTCTCTTCCTTGGTGGACCTCGTCCTCTTGCATTTCCCTCGGCCACGTGCTGCTCATGGACCTTTTCTTCTTGTTTGTTGGCCAAGTGGTGTTTCCACTGGGACAGCAGAGTCCGAAATTCTGAGATTTGGCCTTGCCAAATTCATCCCAAATTCTGAGGTTTTGCCTTGCATGGATGAGCCAAGGGAAGCTGGTGATCCCTGCACGGCAGGGGAGGCATCTCCAAAGGCAGTCATGGTTTCAATTAGAGCATGAATTCCTTTAATCTAATGATTATTTTTTTTCATGAATTCCATTAATTTAATGATTTTATTTTTTTTTTTGCATAGGAAACGTAGAGAATCGACACAGAACTGGATTGTTATTTTGGAGTAGTCCATTAGTCCTTTAACAGCAGCCTGTTTCTTCATCTGCTCACTGGTGTGGCTGGTCAAGGTTTTCCTCAACAAACGCAGCCAGCACGGAAAAATGGTGTGGGAATAGAACATGGATGCAAAGGCCTGTGAGTCCTCACAGCCTGGTGTCTCCGTGTGTGATTCATTTTCCTTTCTTTTCCTTTTTCCTTTCCTTTTTCCTTCCCAGAAGTTCTCCAGCGTGCCTGATGCTCCTTTCCCTCGGAACACAGAGGAGATTCCTCGCCACCACTTGCAAGTACCGGGATTCCTGCTCTGTGGAGAGCCGGGATACAGGAGCAGCCGTGTGGGATACTCTGGAGGTGGGTGATCTCGGGGGTGGAATGTTTTACTCTGGAGAGGAGGGAATCCCGGGGCTGAGTGGGATTTTGGGAAGAAATCTGCAAGGCTCGGGGCAGCACGTGAGACAAAACGCTCCCCCACTGCTGCATCCCTGGGTGTGTGAAGGAGGAAAGGCTGAAAGGTGGCAGAAAGCCTGAGCATCTCTGGAGCACAGAATCCTGGAATGGTTTGGGTGGGAAGGGACCTTAAACTCATCCCATTCCACTCCCTGCCACGGGCAGGGACACCTCCCGTGTCCCCTTCTCCAAAGCCCCGTCCATCCCATCTCACCACCAGGGGTAAAACACTCACCAGCAGATTCCTGGCCTCCCCACGGAGCCCGTTCCGAGATCTTCCTGCCTCGATGAGAAACTCCGGCGTGAATCCATCGCACTGCAGAGCGTTCCTCCTCTGGAACGGCCTCCCAACGCTTCCATGGGGACAGGGAGCCCCTCTCTGGGTTTACAGGTGTCTGTCCATAGCTGTGTGTCCTTTCCTAGGACTGGGATGCTTTGGGATATTCCTGCTCCGAGGGGGTTGCTCTTGCACCAGGGAAATCAGGCTGGGCTCGGCCTTTGCCCCTCGAGTTTTCCGCAGCCCTAATTCATCCCGGGCGGAATTTAAAGCCTCCTTGGCTCTGTGCTGGGTCAGGTTTTTCCTCCACTGCCGGCAGAAAGCAGCAACTTCTTCTTCTTCAGGGTCTGCTGAGGGTTGTCCCAAACCCTGCTGGACAAAGGAGTTGCTTTGATTTATCCCTGTGCATCCCTAAATTATGGAAAAGTCTGGATGTGCCGATGTGCGTGCGATCCACACGGCATCGCTACCTCTTAATGCTTCAAAAAAGCTTAAAAATGCCTCAAAAGCTCCTTACAGGGACAGGAAAGAAGGGCAGTTGGTTGATAAGCAGGGAAATTTCCAGAGGGGAAGTTTCCAGGTCATAAAAGACTTGGGGATCTAAGTAGTAAAAATTAATTAATTTATTAAAATTAATCCAGGCTGGCATCAGCGAAGTGAAAAATGGGCAAATAGGGGAAGTTTTAAGTTTAATTAAGCACAGGAGGAGCTTTGTCACCCTTGGGGCTGATTGTTCAGCAAGTGGGATTCTAAAAAGATCTGCTTTTCCTCCAAAAAGAGATGCTGATCCCAGGAAAAGCAGTATGATTACAGAGGAGGATGGGATTCAGGTGGAAATGCTGCCTCAGGGAGAGGCTGGCGGTGTTTGCTCTTGTTTTCCCAGTTGTTTTCAGGAAAAATCTGCTCCCACGGACTTCACAGTCAGATCAGGTGGCTGTTGATGCCAGCTGCATGGGAAACTCCTGGGAATTTGGCTTTTGGGAATAAAGAGGATAGCTAATTGGACTAATTCCAAATGAAGCTGCTCTACGATCCAAAAAATTAAGTGGAAATGGACCAGGTAAAGGTGGCTGCAAGGACAGTCAATGCCTGGGATGATGCAGGGTGGGCTCTGGGCACGAGACAGGCACAAAATGAAAATACTGCAGGAGGAATATTTGGATGGGGCTTGGAACAACCCTTCCCACCCAGAGAATTCCGGGATCGATTCCAGGTTGGACTCACTTTGACGCAGGCCGCCTCGGCCGCCCTCAGGACGTGCTGGACTGCGTGGAGGAGGTTCTGCACGTTGCTCAGCAGCAGCTCAGAGGAGGCTCTGCTCTCCCCAGTCACTGCTTTCACCCTGCAAAGACATTCCAGAGGGTTTTGTTGGAAGGATGTTGACCATCCCCAGAGTTATCCCAAACCCAGCTCGCGTCCCCTGCGCCATCGGAGCGGGGAAACCCACGGAGGGGAAGGGAGGTCTCCAAATTGTTCCTCAGCTTCTGGACAACACCCACCTCCCCTCAGATCTCTGGGACCCGCATTCCTTGGAGAAGGGATCCCTCCTGGCTGGCCGTGGGCGAGGGGATCCCAGCTCACCTGGCCACGATGCCGAGCTGGCTGCTGACGGACTGGGTGCGCTCGGCGGCGCGGAGCAGCTCCCGGGAAAACCTCTGGTCCAGGCACTGCTTGGCGAGGATGTTCCCAAACTTCACAACCACCTGCCCGTCGGAAACCATCTGCCTGGCACAGGCAACAAACTGCTCCTTGCTCTGGAACGGGATAAAACTCAGTGGGATTGGGGAGAAAAGGGAAAAAAAACCGCTTTTCCTGGAGGACAGGGAGGGTCCAGACACACCCTGATGGAAGGACAGGATGCCAAGCTCACATCCAGCCAGGAGGAAGGGATTTGGAGTATTTTGCACAAATAGAGCTGGTGCCACTGTCCCAAGAGCTGGGTGACACGGGGATGTGGGACGGGGCTGCCGTGATCCCGAAGGAAAAGGGAAAGGATGGAACACTGCCTACCGCAATGGGGCCCTTCCTCCTTAGGAACTGAGCCATGTGGAGCATCCTCGTGGCCATGTCCTGGGTCACCTGCGACACCCTGCTGGGGCCACCCTGCCGCTTGTCACAGTCTCCTGTGTCCTGCTTTGCAGGGGAGGTGCTGGAGGGGCCATCCCGGTGCTGTTGAGACAGGAATGGAGCGGATCCCAAGCCTGGAATGTGTGGACGCAGCGATGCCGAGCGGTCTGCTCCACCTGGGTGTTTCTGAAGGAGATTTTGGTGAGTAAACTTGGGGGGGAAAGAGCTGCTTCCATCATCCCACCAGCCCTGCTCCCTAATTCCAAAGCCCTTGGAGCAGGGTGTCCTGCAAGCTGACAGTTTGCAATTCATTCCCAGCACAATTAGAGCTCCAAAGCACTTTGCTGAGTTTGTGCCAAAGCCTTTCCCAGCTCCTGACACCCATGGGAATGGAGCTGCTGGTATTCCCAGAGGGAATGTGTGGAGGTGAGGGAGAGAGCTGCAGCCCCCCTGCCTCAGAAATGATGGATGGGGATGGGTGTGGACAGCCTGGCTGATCGGATATCCAGGGATCCAGGGCTGCCAGCAACCTGAGCTGCCCCAGTGGCCCTGGGTCAGCCTGCTGACCTCCAGAGGCCCTGCCAGCGGCCCTCACATTCCTGCCCACGCTGGGAGCAGCAGGAATGACGGACAGCCCTGACCGACAAACACCCTGCCAGGGATAGGAGCTCCCGTACCAGCTCACCCACTTCCTGCACGGCTCCGCTCACTCCTGTGCTCCTGCAGGGATGAACTCCTGCTGCCTCAGCGGGCAATGGGCCTGGGGACAGTCCTGCTGGGCCTGGGGACAGTCCTGCTGGGCCTTTGGGTGATCCTGGGACGTGTTCCCTCATCCCGGCGAGGATGTCCCTGTCGATTCCATGGATAACCCGGAGCTGTGTGACGAGGTAATGTGCCTTGGCTGACCAGTACCACACCATGCTGTCCAGGTGGGGATCCCCAGTGTCCTGGGAGGGATCCCCAATGCCCGGGCAAGGATCCCCAGTGTCCCGGCAGGGATCCCCAGTGTCCTGGGAGGGATCCCCAGTGTCCCGGCAAGGATCCCCAGTGCCCTGGCAGGGATCCCCAGTGTCCTGGGAGAGATTCCCAGTGTCCTGGGAGGGATCCCCAGTGCCCTGGCAGGGATCCCCAGTGTCCTGGGAGAGATCCCCAGTGTCCTGGCAGGGGTCCCCAGTGTCCTGGGAGGGGTCTCCAGTGTCCCAGTGTCCCTGGAATCCCCGCTGGGCACGTCCCACCACGTCAGCCGTGAGGAGCAGGAGGTGGTCAGCCATGGACAGCAGGTCAGGCTGTGATGGAAGCTGAGCACCGGCCTCCAGGGCATCCCGGAGGCTGTTCCTGACCCGCTGGACACCGGCCATGAGCTGATTTGCCTTCTCCTCGAACCCTGCTTTGCTCCTCTCCCTCTCCTCTCGGCTGAGGCTGGACTGAGCTGCTCCAAGCACACCTCGGATGAGCTGCAGCTGTTCCACGTTGACCCTTTCCATGCGGAGCAGCAAGGCCTCGGCCCTGAGCGCCATGTCCCTGCGCAGGAGCTCGAAGCGGACGGCCAGGCCGGCAGCAGGCAGCGGGGAGAGCAGGAGGCTGTTGGACACATCCAGCAGCGCCTCCATGAGCGCCTGGATCTCCTCCCGCAGCGCCAGCATTTCTCCGGCACCGCGGTCTGCGGGGCAGGACAAGCAGGAGAGGCGGGCGGCCTCCTGCAGCCTGACGGAATTCTCAGCCACAGCAGCCAGGAGGCTCCGCGGGCCAACCCTGCTCCTCACGGCCCTGCTCAGCTCCCTCAGGAGCAGGACATCCCTGCCCGCCAACTGATCCACGGCCTCCAGCAGGACGCGCATGCCAACGGCCCACCGGACACCCTGCAGCTCCAGGAGGGCCTTTCCCGTCCCACAGGATCCCCTGAAGGACGCTGCCTTCTCCAGGAACGCTTTGGTGCTCAGCTGGGCACGGGAGAACTTGGCTTGGAGCTGCAGGAAGCTCTCTTGGACACGGGGGGGATTGGGATTTTCCCTCCTGCAGGCCATGCTCGCAACGCCTCCTGCCACCTGCACCGCTCCCGCTAAACGCAGCAGGGTCTCATCCAGAGCCTGCTTCCCTCTTGGAACGTCACCCGCCAGGATGAATCCGAGCGCTTGCTGGGCCAGCCCGTTCCAGGAGCCTGCCACGGCTGCCAGGCACTCCTGAACATCCTGGATCCTCGCCGAGAGCTCGAGGGCCATCCGGAGAAGCCCTCCTGGAGCAAGGAGCCGCCCGGGGGCCGTTTCCATGGCCAGCCTGACGATCCGTGCGGTCAGTGCCGTGATATCCCGGTGCTGCCGCAGCACCCGGAGCTGGGGGGGCTCGGCCACGGGCAGGGCTTCCCGAGCTGCCTCCACACAGCCCCGGGAGAGCTCCAGCAGCACGGAGCAGGCAGCACGGACAGCGTCCACGTCACCGCCTCGGGACGCTCCCAGCAGCGCTGCGACCACAGGGTGTGTGTCCCCTGTCCGTGGATCCAGCTGGAAGGTAGCTGCCGGCTGGCTTTGGAGATCTCCTTGGAGCGCTGCCTCAGCCCTACTGGCTCTTGTCCCAGCGCGGGTCGGGCTGAGCTCCGGCCCCTTTTCCACCCTGCTGCTCCGCACGCGCTGGCGGAGCGGGCTGAGGATGTCCGGGTGGTTGGACCCGTCCAGCCCGGCTCGGACACGGAGAGCAGAGTCCAGCAGGGAGCTGGCTGCCTGGCAAAAGGCCTCCCGGCTTCGGGGGCAGCAAAACCTTCCTGCAACGCGGGCCCTGACTGCTCCCAGCTCCAGCGTGGACCGGGCCAGCTGCTCCACCCACACCAGCAAGCCGTTCCTGAAGATGGGATCCGCGGCGCCGTCCACGTGCCGGGCGCCGGCTCCCGCCACCCAGCGCGCCCAGCCCGCCAGGCGAGCGGCGTGCCAGGAGAATGCCCGGGCGTCCCGGCCTTCCAGCGCCGCCTGGCACCGCTCCTTGTGCTCGGCCAGCTCCAGCACGGACAGCTCCAGGAGCTCCCCGACACCCAAGGTCTCCTCAAAGCAGCGCAGGAGGCCGTCGGCGGCTCCGGCCCAGGCACGGCGCAGGGCCTGGAGCTGCTCTGTGGAATTCTGGCTCGTTTCCGTGAGCAGGGAAGGGACGCTGGCCACGAGGCTCCGCAGCTGCCCCACGCCCTCCCGGATTTCCCAGGCGGTTTGGGCCTTGGCACACCTGGCCAGGACCAGATCGGCCGCCCGGAGCATCCGCTGGGCCTGAGCGAAGCAGGCGGCAATGAGGGGCTGCAGCTTCCTTAGAACCCCTCCCGGTCCTGCTGGAAAACAGCCCGAAGCGGCCAGGCTGAGGGCAGCCTCCACCAGCTGCCCCAGCGGCTCCTTCTCCTGGAAGAATCCCTCCAGGATTTGGCAGAGCGTGGCCCTGAGCGCCGCCCGCTCCAGCTTTGCCAGGTGTTCCCTCAGGCTGTGACATTCCCGCTCCAGGCCGGGCTCTCCCTGCCTCTCCCCCGGGCTCCTGCGGCTGCAGATCCTGCTCCTGAGCTGCAGCAGCGCCCAGCAGCGTTCCAGCAGCTCCAGCTGCAGGTCCTGCCGGGATGACTCTGCCAGCAGCATTCCGTGCAGGATGACCCCTTCCAGGTGAGGGCTGAGCCCGCCCTCGGAGCGGCACAGGAGGTGCGGGTGGGAGAGCAGAGCCCGCAGCTTGCTCAGCTGCTGGGAGAACACCCCACTCTCGTCCTGCGGCTCGGCGAGCAGCGGGAGGAGCTCCCTGACGCTGCTCTCTGCCAGCTGGAAAGCGGGATCGCGGGAGAGGTCGGCCCGGCAGCGCCCGGGATGCCTCAGCGCGCCGTGGATGAGCGGGACGCACCCGTGCAGCAGCCGCAGGCTCCGGGCCAGGCTCTTCCCCGCAGGACAGTCCCGCAGCTGCCGGACGCGCTCGGCTGCCAGGCCGCTCAGCAGGAGCAGCGCCTCGGCGAAGGGCTGGAAGGCAGCCAGCAGCCCCGGAGCGTCCCGGGCAGCGCGCAGCACGCTCAGGAGCTCCAGCAGCCGGCTGGCAGCGCCCGCCATCCTCCTCCGCCCCGCGGCCTCCTCCAGCCGAAGGATCTAACCGGGAAACAAGGCAGAGAAACCGCTCAGCTCGGGAATCCCCATTCCCGCGTCACCCCCGCAGGGAGAGCTCCAGTGCTTTGCTCCGTGGGTCCGCTCGTGTCCCTGCCCGCACGGTGTCCCCTCACCTTCGCTGTCTCCAGCAGGGTCCTCGTGGCGGCCGCTGCCAGGTGCCCTCGGTGCCGAGGGCTGTGCGGACGCTCCTGGAGCTGCAGCGCTGCCAGCACCACGTCCCTGCCAGCCCGGAGCAGGGCTTCACCCGCGGGACGCCCCTCCTCGCCGGGATCCGCGCACAGCCTGCAACGGGAGCCCTGGGCTCAGCCCTCCTGCCCGTCCCCCGCTCCCAATCCCACCTCTCCAGCTTCCTGCCCGCTTTTCCGTCTCCTCTCAGCCCCCAGATCCACCCGGGAGCCTCCCGTCCACCTCACCTCCCTGCCACAGCAGCCAGTTGTTCCAAAGCTTTGGCTAATTTCGCCGCCTTTTCCCCCAGATTGGGAAAGGCCGGGCAAAGCCCATCTTCCCGTTGCAGGGCGAGGAGGAGGTGGCAGAGCTCCACAGCCATGGGGCAGAGAATTCCCTGGATAGCTTTGTTTCCTGTCGGGAGCCCGAGCTCAGAGAGGGAAAAAGGCTCCATGTTGTCCCGCCTGGAAAAGGGAAGAACCCCTGAGGGTTAATTTGGATCCAGCGTGGAGCAGTTCACTTTTCCCAGCGAGCTCGGCTTGGGAAACACTCCCGTCTTTAGTTTCGCCCAGCCCCGAATCCAGGTCACTCACCTGGAATTCCTGGGAAATCCCCGCACCGGGGGTTTCCTTTGCCGGGGGATCCTCCCGGGGTGTTCCCAGCACTGCAGAGCCGGCGTTCCCTGAGGGGAGGGCTGCGGGCCGGGGGCAGCTCGGGGCCGTTCTCCCGCCCCGGTTCCCGCGGCTCCCGGGACGCCATGCGGGCCGTTCCCATGGGAGCGACGCCGGGATGCGCCCGCGTCGCCATGGAAACGGCGCGGCGCGGTGACGTCACGCCGCGCGCCGGCCGCGAGGCACGCCGGGAGTTGTAGTTCGGGTCGCTGGGGNGGGGGGATTTGGGATTCTCTCAGCCCGGGCGCGCAGAGGAGGGATCAGGGAGGAACATATCCCAGATTTCCTCGTGTAATTTGGAACAACTCTAATGTGCGCTCAGGTGACGGGGGCAGGACACAGGTGACTCCTCTTCCGATTATTCTTAGTGTGGAATATTCCCACGGAAGTGTAGCCTAGCTCCCGGGAAGCTGAGCTTCAGCTCCCCTGCGGTTCAGGTGAGGTAATTCCCACGAAACTCTCAGAGCGACATAAATAACCTTCAGGATAAGCAGTGACCTGACCCCAAACCAGCCCCGAGCGGGGATCCCGCTCCCATTCCCCCGGCAGCAAGCGCAGCCATCTTCTGATCCCGCATCCCGGAGGGGAACCCAGCCGGCGGGAGGAGCCGCCCCTCCCGGGTCCCGCATCCCTGAGGGGAACCGAGCCCGGATCCCTCATCCCTGAGGGGAACCGAGCCCGGCTCCCGCCGCATCCCTCATCCCGGAGGGGAACTGAGCCAGGCTCCCG
>VXBU01000005.1:5570-18359 GCA_013400315.1 Bombycilla garrulus | reverse complement strand
TTTATATTGAAATATTTCTTTATATTGAAATATATATTTATATTACATAAATATAAATTTTAAAATAGGTATTGTCTTTTAAAATATAACAAACTTAATAAAAATCACGTTCTAACAAACTTTATAAAAAATCATGGTCTGTATCTACGGCCTTCCCTATGCTCACAAGAATGCAGACGTCTGACATTTCTTATGAATTTAAGAAATGAATAATGAAGATATGAAGATGAGCAATAGGACATGAATAATGAATTAATGAATAATAAGATATGAATGTAATCTAAACATACAAAATAAGAATGTTTCGAGTCTTATTTTCAAAAAACTGAAATAAAAAGAAGCCTTTTATGCCTCCCAAACTTAACAAAACTGATCCAATAATTTAGATAAATACCAAGAAAAACGTAAAGCTGGCTACCATGCAAAACAAAGACAGGCAAAACTGAGAAATTAATATATAAACATATTACAAAACTTCATGCACATGTAACATTTTAGAGGATAGAAAAGACCACCATCAAACAAAATTTCAGATATACCTTTGGAAATTATTACTGCATACCCCCAGCACTAAAATAAACCATACTGACGTCATGACTTTGACAAGGTATGAAGTTCTTCCACAGCCACCCTCCGCTCCAAATTCCTTCAGCTGCACAACCTGGGTCTCATTTTTTTGGGATACAACGCTCCCATGAGCCAGGGTTAGGATAAACCCTGCTTTCCCAACAGAATTCCTATCCTTGGAGGTGTCCAAGGAATACCTGGACGTGGCACTCAGTGACAAGATGAGGACTGGGCACAGCTGGGACTAGATGAGCTTGGAGCTCTTTCCCAGCCTCAGTGATTCTGGGATTCCCTTCATTCAGCAAGGGCGTGAAATGTCCCACAAAGCCACCATTCCTTTTCCCAGCCTTGGGAAGTCCCACAAAGCCAGCATTCCTTTTCCCAGCCTCGGAATTACCTGCGTGGACGTTGCTGTGCTGGGCCAGGGAGGCTCTGAGTCCGAAGGCTTTCCCACACACCTCACACCTGTAGGGTTTGGCTCCCAGGTGGCAGCTCTTGTGGCACTTGAGGTACTCGTTGGTGGCAAAGTGCTTCCCGCACACGTCGCACCTGAAGAGCCGCTCTCCTGGGGGAACAGAAACAGGACACGGGGAATTCTCCCTGCCCAGTGGGAATTCTGTCCTTCAGAGCTGTCTGCAAATCACAGAAACCAGGCTGGGAAAGACCTCCGGGGCCATCGAGTCCAGCCTGACCTCAATCCCCACCTCAGCAGCCAGTGCCACATCCGGCTGTCTCTTGAGCATCCCCATTCCTGGTAACCCTTTCCAGGGAGGAATTTCTCCTCATATCCAACCCGAACCTCCCCTGGCACCACCTGAGGACATTCCTCTCGTCCTATCACTTTTTCCTGGGGAGCAGAGCCCTAATTCCCCCTGGCTCCTCTCAAAGAATTGTGGAAAGCAACAAAGTCTCTCCAGAGCCTCCCTTTCTTCAGGCTGAAAGTCCTTCTATCCCTATAAATTCCTTCCTGGTGCTTGGATACTCTTCCACAAGTTAACAAAAAAAACCAAAACAAAACAAAAAAAAAAAAACCTCAGCATTTATCTCAGTAATAAAACAGGAAAGGGATGGGAGAACCACCTGGAATATTTAATTCCCACCTGTGTGTGTTCTTTTGTGGCCGGTGAGTTTTCCTTTGTCGGCAAAGGAAGCGCCGCAGTCCTCACAGATGTAGGGCTTCTCCCCAGTGTGGGATCTAACAGAGACAAAACACCAATCATCAGTAATTAATTAGGTCTTGATCCCGAAAACACCGGATTCCAAACAATGTTTGGGTTTTAAATATAGTGGGAAAAGGAAATCCTGCTCCCTCAGCAAACTGAGTGCTTCCACGGGTATAGGCGCTAAGCTCCAGGACTAAAATTCCCATTGAAAATTAACCTTTTAAATTTTAGAACTCCCATTTAAAATTTACCATTTAAAATTTAAAATTCTCATTTAAAATTTACTTTTTCCTCACTTCAAGGCCTTACAAAATCCATCTTTTTTCCCAGTCGGCTCAGAGCATGGGAAAGAAGAAGGGAAAATTACAGAAAATGACAGCGGATCAGAAAAATTTGAGCCTAATATTTGGTCTTAACTTATTCCAAGCCAAACAGGATGATGTCCAACATCATTCCTGATTTTGAGCGGTCAGGACAAAGGATTATCGTCAGTCTTGCTCCGGAGCAAGAGTGGAAATTCCATGGGATGATTCACCCTCTCCTGGGAGAGGACACATCCACACAGACACCACCAGGGAGCAACTCACCCCGCCAAGCTCCAGCTGAGCGGCGTGGACTCGGAGACGCAATCCCACGGCAGCTCCTTGCTCCAAGAGCCAGCATGGCTCAGGATGCATCTACCCGGGAGCCCTGACTCACTCTTCATCACTGTGGGATTTCAGAGCCCGTCCCAAATGACGGATATCCCCCGCGAGTTTGGACGGGGCGTCCGTGTCGCAATCCCGACTGCGGGAAGCGCAACGCGGAGGCAAAACCTTTGCGTAAGGGAATTAATCACGGGCCAACCCGATACTGTGGCTCCGAGGGGCACGGCAGGCCGCTGACCTGGTGTGGATCTTGAGCTGGGAAGGCTGGGCGAACCTGGAGTGGCACACGCCGCACTCGTGGGGCTTCTCCCCGGTGTGCGTGCGCATGTGGAACACCAGCGCCGTGCGCGAGCTCAGCATCTTGCCGCACACGGAGCACAGCGGCCGCTTGGCGCGGCCCTCGTGCTTGCGCGCCTCGTGGCTCCTCACGTCGCGGCGCCTCTTGAAGGTGGCGTGGCAGAGGCCGCAGGAGAAGCGCCTCTCGTCGCTGTGCACGCAGGTGCGGTGCTCGGCGCAGCCGGCGCGGCTGGCGAAGGCCTTGCCGCACTCCTCGCAGCGGTACGCCTTGCCCGGCGCGCTCTGGTGCGCGTCCCGGCAGTGCGCCACGTACTTCTTGCGGGAAATGAACCGCTCCTGGCACTTGTCGCAGTGCATCGCGTGGACGGGTTTCTGGCTGGCCGCGCTTTTAGTGCCCTTCTTCAGTTTAAACCCCGCTTCGGGTTCTTCGCTGTCCTTCGCTGTTGGGGCTTCGCCCTGCTCCTCCTCAGAGCGTTCCTCGTTGTCCCGGCCTCCTTCTGCTTCCGAGAATCCCGTGTCGTAGTCTCCCTGCTCCTCGCCCTTCACGCTCGTTCCGCCTTCACCCTCATTCCCTCCTTCGGCTTCCTGGGATTCCTCCTGCTCCTCGCTCCTTTCCGCTTCGGCCGTGGATGAATTCCCGGGATCCTCTTCCTGCCCTGAGGTTTTGGGTGTCCCATCCCGAGTCTCTCTGTTAGAATCTTTGCTCGCGGGGTTTGGGCCGTGTGTGGGTGGAACCACCATCCAATAGACAGGCAGGAGTTTCCTTTCTTGCCCAGACTCGTGGATTTTCCTGTTAAAAACGGAGCACAAGTTCAATTCGGTTTAATTGAAACTCACTAATTGTTTAATTGTTTCAATTCAGGCCTTGGGGGAAGAGTGCTTTCCTTTGAGTTGTTCCTTGCACCATTTGAGAAATTCCCAGCACGTCTGGAAAGCTGCAAATAGGGAGAGTTTGGGGAGAGTTGGACCAGATAATTAAAGACAATTAAAGTGCCTCGGTTCATTAAGATCTGCATTTTTCACCTGATCAGGAATGTAGGATGGACTTTTCCTCCCAGGCCGTGAAATTTTAATTTAAACCAAAGGAAACAGAGATTAAATGCCCATAGAGAGAGACAACATTTTTCTTTAAAACCCCAAATCTGAGGATCCCCGTGAAATCTGGTTGCACAAATTTTCCTTAACCCAATGGGAAATTCCCTAAATTCCTCATGTTGGAGACCACAATCCAGTCATCCACACTGTGAGGCCAGGAGAAAAATCCTGATTTCAACTCTCTCTGAGTCAGATCCAGAGAATCCTGGGGCTAAGGCAGGGAGGACTCCAGGAATGGTGTATCCCAGAATCCCGAGTGTTTGAACCCTGATCACTGAGAATTTTAGACTTTCTGTGCTGCCAGGCACTGACCCCCAGGAGAACACAACATTTGACCTGAGGCTGTGGAGAAGGCTTCCAAAATTAAATGACAGAACTGAGATTATGGGTGTGTAGTTGAAATAGAAATGTGTAATATCACATGGTGGAAAACTTAAGAGTTTAATGTTTTAGAATATAATAATATATATATAAAGCAAGATGGAGGTTTTAGGGTGGAGGTTTGTCCTTCCTCACCACATTTTTTGCAGGTCTAGGTGATATTGTGTGATTGGACAGAAAAGTCCACATTGCGGGTCGCAGGTAGATGGTTATTGGGTCAAAAATAAAAATAATTTAAGTGACCTTTCTTAATTAGATAATTTACCCCCAAAAGGCCTTATAAAGAGAGAGATAAGGTGCCATTTTTAGTTTATTACGCTGAAGTGCTGTAGAACTCATGGTTTATGAAACTATAACATAGATAAGAATTAATAAACACCTGAATCCAAACAAAAAATGCCGTAAGAACTAATAAACACCTGAATCCAAACAAAAAATGCCGTAAGAACTAATAAACACCTGAATCCAAACAAAAAATGCCGTCTCTCTCATTTAATCCCAACCCTAGAAGAAGAAGGAGAGCTTCCACGCCCGGGGGAGCACGTTCCCAGGAATGCCCCACCTGAGGTGGGAGGTGTAGGCGGCCCTGTGGGTGAAGCTGGCGGGGCAGCGCTGGCACCGGTAGGGCCTGTCCCCGGTGTGTGTCCTCACGTGCAGGGCCAGGCCGCACTTGGAGCTGATGGCCTTGTCACCGTAGGGACACGCCTGCGCTTCCCGCTTCCGCTCCTGGCCCCCGCAGAGGGAATGGCTGTCCTTGTTTTCCAGGCTGCTGATTTCCACGCCCGGCCGGCTCGGGGAATGCGCCTTTTTGCGTTCGGGCAGCTTGGCCGGCCTGGATTTTGGGGCCGGAAAAGCTGGGGCCTCCTGCTCCGTGCCTCCTGCTTGGCCTCCAATGAGCTCGTAGCCCGGCAGCAGCTCCTGGTGCTTCTGCCCGTCCCAAAGTTTCCTCTGCACGGGAATCGCCACGACCTGCGAGGAGTTCCTGGGGTTCTCCTCCTGCTGGATGCGAGGCCACCGCGACTCCCCGTTCCCACCCGTCTGCCCTTTGAGGTGGAGGCTCAGATCCAAGCCCTTCCTGCCCTCCGCCTTCACTTCCTCGCAGATGTCGAGCAGATCCTTGCACTCCAGCCTCTCCGCTATCTCCTTCATCCGCTGGAGCTTCCCCGCCTCGATCTCCACCTCCGCCGTGTACACGAACTCCAGGAAGGAGGTGAACTCCTCGGTGTAGATGTCCTGCAGAGTCACCGTGCACTTCTGGGCGTCCAGCATCTCCTGGTGCAGGAAGAGCCCCTTGAAGTAGTTGCTGGAGGCTGCCAGGACGGCTTTGTGAGCCAGGAATTGCTCCTGAATGCCCAGGTGCTGCGTGAGGACCGTCACGTCACAGAGGTGCCCGAGCCGGTACAGGGAGTGCAGAGCCCTCAGGAGGTTGGGAGCAGCAACCTTGGACTTCATCAGGATTTTCTTCTTCTCCATCCTGCCAGAAGAAACAGAAAAAAAACCAAAAACGTTGGGGGGATTTTTCCTGTCTTCCCATTCAAGAATGGCAGGGAAAGCCCAGTGGGATTCCACAGGTGGAACTGTAGGAGCGCTGAGGTTGGAAAAGACCTCCAAGCTTTGATGGAGCTAAACCATCTGCCAGGAGCAGGAAACTGAGGGAATACAGGCACAAGAAGCACTTCCTAAATTCCACTGGAGAAGGGTTGCTCTCATCCAGATTCCCACTGGGTAATTCCCACAGCCAGCAGGGATCTCTGCAACGCTCCTCCAAGCCAATCATTCCCAAGTGGAGAAATGAATCCAGCCTGAAGATCCAGAGGTTCCGCTCCAAAATCCACCAGGAGCTTCCAGCCCACCTGCTGCCTCCGTATTTTCCAGACGGAAACCCTGGCTAGTGTGCAGTGCTTAGAGAAATCAATGAGAGCAGCACGTGCTAATTTCCTGCCGCTCCTTCTCCGAGATTCCCATCTGCGATAAGATCCCGATCCGCGCTCCCGCGGGAGGGAGCTCCTCTGACACCAGGATCTGACACCGATCTCGGGAGAGATAAATTCCAGGATCATCTCCCAGCTCAGCTGCTTCTGGATTAAACCCCCTCCCCCAGCAACTGAAGTGTCTTTCCACAAATTCGTCAATTCCCACCGTTCTTTCCTTAAAAAAAAAAAAAACAAAAACCACCAAGATTTGTATTTTCTATGCTCATTTAGAAGCTAATCTTTAATTTTCCAAAGTGCTGCCGAATCCTTAAGTCTCCAAAACACTCACTCCAAGGATTTAAACAAAACCCCCATTTCCTCCCCATTTTTATGGGTTTATCTGTAACTTCTTTCCAGCTTTTCCCCTGGCAATTTGGGAATAAATACTTAAAAAACGTGCACATGTGTGCAAGATTTGCAGAAAGCATAATTAATCCAAGAGATTATTAGCAAAGACATTTTAATTGCATCTGAACTGATGCAAAACTCAAACCATATTTCAGTTCAATTATGAAGTTTCTGATGAGGAATTGGAATCAGTGCAATGGGAATCAGTACAACTGGAATTGGTACAATTCCTTTAAAAAATAAAGCCCAATAGTGGCCTGAATCTCCGACAAAATAATTATATTTGGATATTTTTAATCTCCATTTACCTGCTGGAAAAATTTCTATTTTATCCACCTAGAAAATCTCCATTTATGCTCCAGAGCATCCTTATTTATCGTCCAGAATCAATCTCCATTTACCTCCCCCGAATCTCCATTTATCCTCCAGGAAAATCCCCACTGATGCTCCAGAAAAATCTCAATTTCTGCTTCAGAAAAATCTCTGTTTACGCTCCAGAGAATTTCCATTCTCCCTCCAGCAAACTGCTGGCCAAATTCCTCCAAAACTCCTAAAGTTCGTTGTTTTTTGGTTGGTTTTTTTTTTTGAAACAGAGTACTTGGATTTCTCCCTAACCACGTTACCTTCGGGACACCCCTGGAAATGCTCCTCCCCCGAGGAATTCAAGGCTGGCACAGCACCAGCGCTCACCATCCTTTGCGTGAAAATCTGGGAATGTCGCCACGCCGCGTTGCTCCTTGCATCATCTTCTGGATTTCGAGAGCAGCCACAAGATTTGGATCCGTGCGCGGATATTTGGGAAGCGCTGCAAGGAAAAGCAGACACCGGGAATGTTTATCCCAACGCTTGGGCGGCCTTAGCGCGCCGCGACAGGAGGGGTCGCCTGTGCGCTCCCGGAGGCGGCAGCAGCCGGAAATCGCCTCCCGCCGGGCAGCAGCAGCCGAGATCGCTCCCGCCGCTCCCGGGGAGGATTCCCGGCGCTCCCGGGCTCCATCCCGAGGGTCCCTCCCGGTGCCGGCCCGCCCTTACCTCGCCGCCGGCTCCCGCCCGAAAGCGCCATGGCGGCCGCCGCCTCAGCGCCTCAGCGCCGCCGCCATTTTGAGTGTGGGCAGTGCCTTCCCACAAAAGTGGGGAAAAAACCTTTAAACCACCAATCCCCGCCTTAAATCGACCCAAATCCGCAATAAAACACTCCCAGAACGACCCGTTTTGGAAAGAATTTGTTTTCATGCTCTCAAAAAGCTGGGTTTTATCAGATGAAGTGAGCTCGGTGATGGGTGTCCTCTGGTGTCTCAAAATCACCCGGTTTGCTGTGGCAACTCCTCAGCTTCTCCCAGTGTGGGTACTGGGATATCTGTGAGGATACTGGGATATCCGTGAGGATACTGGGATATCCACTGTGGACATGGGGAGATCAGTGCCAGAGTTAAGAGAGGTGTTAATATAAACCAGTATAAAGCTCTGGCTCCCACCCAAAAGCGCCGTGGTGACTGTGGCCTCAGCCCCTCAGCGCCGCCACCATTTTGAGCGTGGGCACAAAACTGAGAAAAACCCCTTTAAACCCCCAATCCCCACCTTAAATCGACCCAAATCCACAAAAAACTGCTCCCAGAATGACCCATTTTGGAAAGAATTTGTTTTCACACGTGATGGGTGTTCTCGGATGCTTTAATACCACACGGTTTGCTGTGGCAGCTCCTCAGCCTCTCCCAGTGCGGATACTGGGATATCCACTGTGGACATGGGGAGATCAGTGCCAGAGTTAAGAGAGGTGTTTATATAAACCAGTATAAAGCTCTGAACTTTTGGGGGTAAATCTGGGATTAGGAGAAGCGCAAGGTCTCCCTGTTTCTTCCCACTGGTGATCCCATATTCCTGTCTTTTATCACATAAAATCATTTCAAAGTGGCTGCCAATCACTTCCAATCTGTTTTCCAATATAAATTCCTCCTTTGAAGCATTTTTTTCCCCCACTTAAATGCAGGCTTTAAAATCTTCACATTTTAACAGCTTGGAAAACTGTTGGATGACTGTAATTCCTTGAGGAAATGTAAAATAAATTCCTTCATTAAAAAAAAAAAATCAGGAAAGGCAGACATCTGTATTACCCATGTTTTCAATCCTGATTATTTTGTTTGTAGCCAGGGAATGTTTCTATTGTCCAGACACCGCTCTCGGAGCAGGAAGAACGAGCAGCAATATGAGTGATCCATGTTGAAAATGTCAGGATAATATTCCTGTATCTTTGCACAAGGGAATGCTGTTTGCTTTTCCTTTATCGGAAAACTGGCGTGCTCGGCAGCTCTCACCCAGAGGAGTCGGGAAGCTCTTGGCCAATTTAGTCTGGGTTCCACAAGGATGGAGGGAATTTCTGGACACGCTGCTGGGCTGTATCCGTGTGTCCATCCCAGGAGGGATTTTCCCAAGGCTGGACTTCACTCTGCTCTTTGCCACCAGTTTTGTTTCTCGGGAGATTTGCTTGATTCTCCAAATGTTCCGGGTGCTCAGATGCACTTCAGGGGCTCCTGAGAGCCTGTGGAATTCTCCTGTGGGGAGAGAGAAGGAAGAGCATCACAGCTGCTCTTTCCCAATCCCTAATTTTGGAATTTCAACAGGAGGGATGAAACATGAGGGAGGCAGCTGTGGGAGATGGTGGGTGAAGCATTCCAGACGCCAGGATGGCGAAATAAAACAGCAAAATCCAGGAAAGAATTGGAGCCTGGGAACTCAGATTTTTATCTGAGCCCTTCCCTTGGTTGGGAGTGGGGAAACACCTCGGGCTTTGATCGTGGTGACTAAAACCGGGAAAAGGGGAAAAATCGGGAGTCAGCTCTGCCAGTCAGGTTCTGCTCCTGATCCATCGGGCGCTTTTGGCCCGAGGTCAGGCAGGACATCTCCAGCAAAGCAAGGGCTGGAAATGTCCCCACATCCCGGGTTCTTTCCCCCCGGAGCACAGAGGGAAGCGGCGACAGGGCGCTGGCGATTTTGGTTCTTCCCAGCAAAGTTGGGGGACGTTTTGGAGCCCCACGAGGAAACATCCCCGTGTGTTTTGCCCTTGTGGATATCCCTTCCTTACGGCTCCACCAGAGGATGCTGCAGACTTCGGAAAAAGCAGACTGCAGCCCTGCCCATCCCTTTAATCCAGAGGAAAACGAGCGTGGAAATCAACCATGGCACTGCGGGGGGAGCTTGCAAAAGCCTTTTTCAGGAGCCCAGCAGACCTCCGGATCATCCCCGAAAACAGGGACAGAGCTTTCAGCAAAGTGCAAATTCCAGAGAAAATCCTGAGGGAAAGCAGCCCTTGCTCCGTGTGTCATCACTGAGCACTGCTGAGCCTCTTGTCCTGCTCTCTGTAAGGAATTCTGGCACGGGATCGTGTTACAAATCAAACATCCCACGGATTCTCCCCGTCACGTTCAGTCTCAAGGAGCAGGATTCCTGCGTATCCCGGCAGAGTGCTTCCAAGATCCTGGTGTCGCTTGAGAAACATGGGAATGGAGGGAAGTCCGTGCGTGTTTTGTGCGAAAAAGGGCATTTTAGAATCCTAAAAAACAGCAAAGTTTAATTCCCGCCGAGGTGCTGGTGGGGAAAACCTGGACACCAGAGCAAACCAAGAAACAGGAATAGGAGAGGATCTTGAAGATCATCGAGTCCAACCATCAAATTCCAAGATCATGGAATGGTTTGTGTTGGAAGGGACCTTAAATATGATTCAGCCCCACTCCCTGTCACCTTCCACTATCCCAGGGTGCTCCAACCCGGCCTGGAACACTTCCAGGGATCCAGGGGCAGCCACAGCTTCTCTGGAAAACCTGTGCCGGGGCTTCCCCACCCTCACGGGGAAGGATTTCTTCCCAATATCCCATTTAATCCTGTCCTCCAGCAGTGGGAAGCCATTCCCTCTTGCCCCGTCATTCCAGGCCCGTGGAAATAACCTCTCTCCATGTTTCTCGTGGCTCCTTCAGGTGCTGGAACGCCACGTTCGGGTCACCCCCAAGCCTCTCTTCTCCAGGCTGAGCACTTGGAGCTCTGGAAAACCAGTGATTTTTAGGGATCGAGGCAGTACATGAATTAAACGCACTATAATTAAATCAAAAAATAAATAACAAATGAGTTAAAATCCCCTTTCGCCTCTCTGTGTTCCCCGGGGTAACGGAGCCAACACTTTGGATCCCAGCCCCGTGTTCCCGATACGGGGACACATCCAGGAGTCACGGGAAGGGCTCCACCGAGGGAAGGTTTGTCCGGAACGAGCTCGGAGCTAGCTCAGCTCCATCCCAGGCACGGAGGCGCCCAGGATTTTGGCTCTGGGCTGTGAATTCCGGACGTTCCCTCTCATTTTTTTCCCGGGAGCTCGTTCCCGTGTGGCGGCGCTGGGGATAGGATGTATTCCCACAGCTTCGGGGCTGCTTTGGGGTCGGTTCCCTGCAATCCTGACCCCACACTCCTGACTAGTGACGTGTTAGGGCGATGAAATCCAAATTCTGGGAGTGCATCCATGATGTTTTCCTTCTGGCACGAAATAAATCCTCGGCACAGCTCATTTGCTTGTTTGTCACACATTTTTAAACTCTTGGCTTGAAAACTTCTTTTCCTACTTCTCCCAGATATTTTAACCCCTGCTGAGCCCTGGGCATCAAACCCAGAAGCAAAGGATTTTCCACCACATTCCATGGATACTGGAGGCCTGATCCATGTATTTTTAACTCCTTAGCACTCCCAGTCAAGCCCAAACTGAACAGATTTGGATTGGTTTTAAAATAGCTGAGTTCTGGTTGAGTTTGAAAGAACTGAATCTGGGGTTTTTCCAATATCCTAAAGATCCTAAAGATCCCGTTCCTCCATCCGGGATCTGGAAGGCAGGTGGATAATGTTTAGTCTCTGGCTAAAGGACAGGATGTTAATGCTTTTCCCGCCTGGAAAGGAGCTGCCTCCTGTTTAGTTACAGTTCAACACCAAACAAATATTCCATCGGCAGAAGGTGGTGTGTGGTGGGAGGAAAAATCCCTTTTTTTCCCCCTCTCTACTCCACGGGGTCCCTTCCAACTCAATATCCCGCCACAAAGCCGTGAGGAATGCAGAGGATCTCAGGGAATAAATTCAGATTAGCACCTAGCTGCCAGCCAGAAGAAATCCAGCAAAACAAAACAACCCCCGAAGTTATTCCAAATGGCAAGAAAAGGGGGAATTCTTGCCAGATTTACGCTCCCGATGTTTCCAGGACTCCGATTAGAAGAGCTGCTGATTTCATGGAGGTGATTCCGGACAAATTCCAGCTGATCCCAGCTGTTTGCCGGGGAAAATGATGAGGAAAATAAATCTAAGTGCATCAGATTAAGTGATGTTTTTCCAACAGCTGGCCGTGTTTTTCCGTTGTTCCCCAGAAAGCAGCATTCCCTCACAAAATCCCAAACTTCTCGTCCTCCTACAGAAGCCTCTTGACTTTTAGACACCAGAATGATCCCAATTTTTTCTTTAATGTAAATATCTGCCTTCCCAGCAATAATATTTTTCCCTCTGTGATTGTTTTTCCTTCGTGCTGAGCGCTCACCGTGGTTTGTGAATCCAGATTATTTGGGGGGAAAAAACGGGAATTTCGGTTTATATCAGCGTCCTGAACCCGAGTGTTTTCGGGGAGAGCATTCCTGCCTCCAGGTGCTCCTGCAGGGATGACAAAACACCCCTTTTCCCTCCCAGTTTGGGTGTGGAATCTTGGCACGGAAAGGGCTAAACGTGGAAGGAGCAGCTGCCTGGTGGAACAAACACCTGGCAAAATATTTTGGGGAATTTCAGGATGAGTCACCCCGGGCCGTGCCGGGGGAGCTCGGCCCCAGCTGCAGCTGGGAGATTGCCTTTAGTCCTGCAGAATCCCGTGGAATTGCTGGGGTTGGAAAAGACTCTGGGATCGTGGAGTCCAACTTGTTAGCCAGCCCAGGTATTCCTGGGACACCTCCAGGGGTGGGGATTCCAAACCTTTCCGTGCTGTTCCAACCCTTAATGACCCGTTCCGTGAAGAAATTCCCATCTCCTTCGGGTCTTATTCCAGGACTCCTCCAGGAATGGGCATCCACACATCCCTGAGCAGTTCCAATGCTAACACTCCATTCCACAAAGAAATTCCCATCGCCTTCACCTCTCACTCCATCCAGGGCTGTTCCAGGGATGGGAATTCCAAATGTCCCTGGGCAATTCCAATGCTAACACCCCATTCCACAAAGAAATTCCCATCTGCCTTCACCTCTCACTCCATCCAGGGCTGTTCCAGGGATGGGAATTCCAAACGTCCCTGGGCAATTCCAATGCTAACATCCCATTCCA
>VXBU01000004.1:6939-85592 GCA_013400315.1 Bombycilla garrulus | reverse complement strand
GTCTCTGACTACTCAAAGTGCTGGGATACTTCTCCAGAACAACCAGAGGAAAAGCAGCAGGAGGAGGAGTTCCCAGAAAGAGAGCCAGCAGGAGACAGAGACAGCCCCACAGAGGGTGCCTCACTTGCTCCTCTTAAAGAGGAAGAAGAAGAGGAAGAGAATAAAGAAGAGGAAGAGGAAGAGGCAGCAACTTCTCCCCTGGACAGCCATCTTTGTGAGCAGAGGTGCAGCGAGCCTCTCCCCATGGCACTGCCAGAAGACTCCAAGGTGTCTGCACTTTGTGCCTGGCCTGCCGATGCCGCGGACAAGGCACAAGCAGCATGGATGGAGGCTGGGCGTGCCCAGGCTTCACCCCCCCAGGGAAAGCTCCGCAGGGCTGGGGCGCCAGCAGGGGCTTGCCTGCTGCCTGCCCAGCCCCTGCTACACAGGGTCCCTTCTTCTACTGCTGGCATGGCCACTGTCCCGCAGGCCCCGGCCCCACGGCGATGGCGCGCCATCGTTGTGACGGCCCGGCGGGCTCTGCGCTGCCTTTTCTTCTTTAGCTGCCTCAGGGGGCGGCCAGAGAGGAGTGAGCCCAGTGCCAGCACCACGCGGATCCCCAGACATGACTGCTCATCCTGAGGCAACCACTTGTCAAAGGTAGGTCCTACTGCCAGCCCCAGCCGTGCGCACCCAAGCCAACAGCAAGGCAGCCTGGGCAAGGACACCCGGCTGAGGAAGGATGACAGCCTGCCCTGTAGAATCCCACAGAAGTTGACTTTAGGCCCAGGCTGCATCCTTCAGGCTGTACAAGGAGATGACAAATGCTCCTTCGGCCTTAGCTTTGCAGGCAAAGCAAGTCAGCCTATCTTCCTTTCACATGGAAAATAGGAGAAGGCCTCCCTGCATACCTGCAACCAGGACCGCAGAAAGGTGTTAACGCCGGAACAGCAGCACCTCCGAAAAAAACACCAGGACCTCCAGCGCAGACAGGCGCAGCGTTCGGGAGGGCTGACAGCATGCAGCTAGAGCCAAGCATCTTGGATCAGCTTCTGCTTCATCTCTCACCCTCTCCCCTTCTTTTCCCCTTCCTTCTATCTCGCCCTCCTCTTCCCTAGCCCTTTCTAGTTCTCTACCTCCCATGCATTGTTAAATAAAATCCTCTTTCTTAACTTCGGTAGATGGTCTCATTGGCACCTTTATTTGGGCAGAGGCACCTCTCACTGATGGCATCTTAACAGGGCGCACCTCTGCACACAGCAGCCACACTGTGGCCTCCCCAGTGCCTGGCACACAGGGACAATCGCTGCCCTGCTCCCGCTGGCCACAGGGCCTGTCCTGCTGAGCAGCTTTCCAGCCACTCTGTCCCCAGCCTGGGCCACTGCAGGGGCTTCTTGAGACACAAGGGCAGGACCCAGACCTTGCTATTCTTGAAACTCATTCTGCTGGCCTCACACCATCCATCCAGCCTGTCCACATCCCCCTTCAGAGCCTTCCTACTCCCCTGCATGTTGGCATTCCCACATGATGGTGTCATGACAGATTTACTACTTATCATATGCTTAATATCCTACTCCACACCAGCAGGAGAGACACTGTACGGAACTGGGCACAGGGGACACCACTGGTAACTGGATGCTAAATCAGTAGAGCACCATTCATAGCCACTCTCTGTGCCCAGCCATCCTGACACTTCTTAAGCCAGCCAAGAGTACCCCTGCCTATGCCCTGGGCTAAAGGCTTTTCCAGGGCTGTGCTGCGGGAGACAGTGTTAACAGCATTCTCAGTTTCTAGCCTACTGGCAAATCATAACTTCAGTGGTTTAAGCAGGGAGCCTGGTCTGATGGCAGCAGTTGCAGCACTGTTCCCATCTCCATCCATCCTTCACAAAATCTTCTTGCCATGCCTTGTTTTTTTGTTTGGGGTTTTTTTTTGTATTTTGTTTTTTTTTTTTTTTTTTTTTTGGTTTTTTTTTTTTTTTTTTTTTTGGGTTTTTTTTTTTTTTTGTTTTTTTTTTAGAAATCCCATCAGAAGACATCTCTGCCCTACCAGATCACAGAGGAGATCCCACATTCTTTTTTATCATGCCAAGTTGCCATGCAGAAAGATGTACATGTGCCCCAAAGGTTCTAATGCTGGCTATTGGGACTTGCTAAAAACATTCATATTGGTTGTATCCTCTGCCAACAGGCCTTATCTCAGGAAACAAAAGCCAGTTTATGCATATGATACCTATTCTTCCAAACCAGTACAAAGTTTTGCCTGATTTCAGGCTGTTGAAGGGAGACAGGGGAGGTGGCTGCTTGCCCTTAACCCCCCTACCCAGCCCCCAAGGCACAGTGTTGTTCATCCTTTCTCTTAGTTATTTTGTTGTACAGCTGTAATAGCTGTAAAAACTCAAACTAATATGAACAACAACTCTGGATGATGCAACTTAAAAATTATGAAAACATTTTTGATAGGTGGAAGAATTTTTTAGATTGTTGCTTTCCAAGTAAATAATAATAATAATAAAAAAGTTTTAGGGTAGCCAGCTTCTTGCCTTTGCAAAAACTCAAAAGAAAATCTAGCCATATTTAAGGAATAAACTATTTCAAGCAGAAAGACCAAATAATTTATTTTCTAAATCAGAAAGTGAAAAGTTCCACTTGAAGTAAATGTTTCATTTATTTATTTTTTTTTTTGCTAAAATTATTTGTTCTATTTCTGTCAGTTTTGAAAATATTTCTGGTCAATATAAAGACTGCATTCTTTTGTCTATCAGCTGCTTGTGAAAGTGTTGCTTTTCCCTCACACTTACTCTTTTTAACATACAAGGATGCTGTTTGTGTCCTCTATGTTTTGAAAACCTAGTGAGCTCTTCTGGTTCAGAAGTTATTCTTCATTAAAAAAATGAGATTTTATTAAATAGCTAAGTGGCATTTCAGTTTTAATCAATAGCATTGCTGATAAATTACAGAGTTGGTCTATTTGCTGTCTCCTTCCTGACACAAATTTTGCATGAGACAAAGATGTGTCTCTGGTGACAAAAGAAAAATTTTGTCATTAAGTACTAAGCATTTTTGATGGCTCTTAGTGTATATCCCACTAAGTAAACATAATTGTGGAGCATACTTTAAAGGCTTACAAATTATCTTTTTAAGTTTTAACCTTATTAGTTAAATTAAGTTTTCATAATCATCTCTTGATTTCACACACAATGAAATGCTATGTCTAAAATTAGTCAGCTTTTACTTCAGAGATTATTCTCTGTTTATACTCCTCTGAGATGATATCCAATTCATCCTCAGGATAGGCACAGTAGCTTTACTGCTCTTGGTAGTTTTTCTAATTCTGCAACATAAACCACCCTCAGGCATTCTCAGTAGTGAGATTGTTTCCCAACAGGGGGGAGAAGAGAAAAAAAAGAGGGAGAATATTAAACAAAAAAAATAGTATTTCATGAATTCTGATCAGCTGACTACTGGATTTCCAGGAATAGAGCAGTGACCTTTCCACGGCTCAGCATTTCGTCTCTCATAACAACCAGCAGCAGAGGAAGGTGTTAGTCCTCTGTATGAAGTGCTACACATTATTGCCCTTATAGAAAGAACCTTTTTTAGACTCCAGTGCCATGGCCACCAACAGAGGACCTGATTTAGACATTTAGGGGCAAAAGGTGTCAGCAACTGGCCATGCTGACTACGTGTCTGGATTATTTAGCTCCCCTGAAGTGCACAAGCCTTTCCCAACTTCCATCCATGGAAGTGTCCCGGGTCAGGTTGGACAGAGCTTGGAACAACCTGGTATAATGGAAGGTGTCCCTGTCCATGGCAGGGGGTTGGAACTAAATGGTCTTTAACCCAAACCAGTCTGTTATTCCATGATTCCCTGAGATGTGCTACATCTCCCCCTTATTGGTATCAAGAACTAAAGCACTACCTCCCTGTTGTAACACACTCATGCTCCAGTTTCTGTCAGCCTCAATGTACTCTGAGGCACTTTTCTGGGCCCAGTGGTAGGAAAATTACTGTACAAAGCCTTTCTCTGGCAATCTTACCCTTGGTCCTGGAAATCCTGGCTGTCCTGGAGGACCAGGAGGTCCAACTTGCCCAGTGTCTCCTGGAGGTCCATGGGGACCCATCAGTCCTGGATGGCCTTTATGACCAGGTATCCCGGGATCACCTGGAGGACCCTTTTCTCCTTGAGGGCCTTTTTCACCCTTGATGCCAGGCTCACCCTAAGTGAAAAGAAGGACATTACCACCACAAAATAAGAGGCATACTTCTGATTTCCAAACACAGAGAAACACTCACAGCTGAGCTGGCAAAGTTGGTGAGTACAACATTTGGTGCACTACAAATGATCCATAAATTATTAGTAATGGAGAATGATTAAAGAGAGTCCTGGGAGACTGGGAAGCACTGGCTTCAGTTTTGAACGACCTTTTCCCCCAGCCCCTAACTCAAAACAGCTCTCTTTATTTAAACATTAAATAACTAGTAATATTCTCCAGCTTACCCTCTCTCCTTTGGACCCAATTGCACCTTGTTTCCCTGGTGCGCCCTGCAACAAAATGAAGATAAACATAAAAGAACCATCCATAAAAAAAACTTATGGTAAAAGTTATTTCCATGACAACCTCACAGTTTCCATTGAGCTTTCTCTTTTTCTCTCAATTATAAACAATAATAAAAAAAAAGGCAAAAAAGCAGCATGACAGGCAGATTGAGGGAGAGATTCTCCCCCTCCACTCCCTTTGGTGAGACCCCACCTGGAGTCCTGTGTCCAGTTTTACTGCCAGAATACAAGAACATGAACCTGTTAGAGCAAGTTCAGATGAGGCCACAGAGATGCTCAGAGGGCTGGAGCACCTCTTCTGTGGATTCAGGCTGAGAGGGCTGGAGCTTTTCAGCCTGGAGGAGAGAAGGTTCTCGGGGAACCTTAGAGTCCCTTCCAGTACTAAAAGGGGATTTATAAGAAAAATGGCTAGTAACTTTTTGTCAGGGATTGTAGTGATAGGACAGGAGGTAAACAGCTTCACAATCAGAGTGGTATTCATAATCATACTTGGTAGAAATTTTTCACTGTGAGGGTGGTGAGGCACTGGAACAGATTGTCCAGAGAAGTTGTGAATGGCCCATCTCTGGAATGGTTCAAAATCAGATTGAATGGGGTTCTGAGCAACCTGATCTAGGAAGGTGTCTCTGTCCCTGGCAGGGTGGGTAGAAATAGATGATACTAAAGATCCCTTCCAGCTCAAACCATTCTATGAAAAAGTCCCAATTTGTTGCAACCCTGGTAACACCCTTGATGATTTTTTTCCCTATGATACCAGTCTTATGTTGAAAAAACTGGTAATTTAACTTACCTCTTTTCCAGGAGGACCTTTCTCTCCTGGTTCTCCCTAAGACACACAGAAAGAGGATTTAGCATCACACTGTAGGAGTTGGAAGAGACTCCACCTAATAACCTTAAATGTTACTTTGTGTTAACAGCGTAAGTTTTCTTCTACACAGTAGCGGGTTGGCATGATTTATCCTTATCCTACTACTATTGGTCATTCCTGAATAGACACAACCTGCTATTTGGAAAGCATTTTTAGTGAATTTGCATCCCATGTAAACATAAATAACAGGAAGTGATTTCTAACAAACCAGATGAAGGCAGATGTTTCACTGAAAGTGTGTTCCTGCTTTCAATAAATTTTGTTCCTTTTTCTTACCAACAATTCCCAAAGCTTCATACAATTTATATGTTCTTGTCTATCTTAAGAAGTGCCAGCGTTATACCCATTAGTGTCTGAAGACGTAAATTTTGTAGGTAGAAGTATCATCTTGTATCATACTAGCTGGAGAAACACATACAGAGGATAAAGGAATTTTAAGCCTAGGTGATCACCTGTCTTTTAGAACTATATTAAATAATCTTAATATGAATAAGCGCCCTCATAGAATTATTTATATATATCTATTTAAATTATTTTCTTTGCATTTATAATGTGATAATTAGAATACTTCTTCCATTTTAGTATTTCAATGAAAAAAAATCACTGCAATCCTGAACTGCATATAATGCAAAATGAACATTAAACTAGTTGTTGCTGAAATTCTGGCCATTTTCCCATATCATGCATAGAAAAAATAATCTTTCTAAGTCTGTTTGCAGTCAATGCACATGATCATATCTACAACATGCATGCAGGTGATATTTTCCCCTGGTAACATAACATCTTCAGCTGCATTAGTATCCATATATGTATCCATGAGGAATGGAACTAATCAGAGATGTGTGATCCAAATTAGGGTGCACTAAACTCAACTGAGTTTTCCTTAGGGCCACTTCAGTTTTAAATGGCCATCATGTTTGCTGCTTAAAAATTAATTTTACAGAGAAATATTTCTTTCTCCTCCTTACATCCAAAAGCTCCATTTTAAATTATAAAATATAATATTTAAAAATAGAGAAGCAAAAGAAGAACCATCCTGTGGAAGATTCACCTCTGCTAGAGACACACAAAAATCTTTTAAATCTCATTTTTTGTCACAACAAATCTAGACATAATAAAAATTACCTAGCATGCACTTTTACCATCCTTCCAGTGGAATTTAACATCTTTTACTCACCTTGAAAGGTCTAGAGATATTGGATTCTGAGGCTGTGATATTGTCATGGGTATAGGTTTATTATTTATTATTTTAGATCACTTTGGGAGATATATGAATGCTTTAATTGCAATATACCTCTGTTGCTGGCAACAAAGGAATTTCCCTCAGAATAGCACATATAGAAATACCTGTATTATTATCAGCACTCACAATTTCCCTATTTAGTCCATCTAATGTTCATGCAGAGGTATGGTCTGAGAACTTAAATATCCCATGCCTGTATTAAGAAAACTATTGAAGCAGTCTGATTAATGCACACATTATCAGGGCTGACTGGCAGGTACCAGCTCCATACATGAGATTATGGTTGCTCATCCATATGAAAAACGGTATTTTTGCAGTCCAATTTCCTTTGGAAGTAAAATAATATGGCTTCTGGATTTGTCAGATCTCCTGTGTATGCTTTTTTTTACCTAACTTACAATGACCATGTCCCATCTTCCTCAGTCTAAGATTTAAAAGCAGTTAAAGAGAGGATCTAATCCATCCCCAGACATACTTACAGGTGGTCCTCGGGGTCCTATAAAGCCAGGGAGTCCTGGGCTGCCCATTTCTCCTTTATTTCCTTTGGGACCCTTAAGACAGAAATGAGACAGACAGTAGCAGACCTTTCCCCAACACCTCTTTCCCAGAGCATTCATTTACAGATGCACTGGAACTGGGAAATTTCACTTTAGCAGTAGGACTCCCAAAACTGACAAGGAAGAACAAAGTATTTTAGAAAAGCAGATTGTAGGCACCATGGTTGCCTTATTAATAAGCTAGGCAGGGTCCCTGGGAGAAGATGAAAAGGAAAGGACGATTACGGCAGGGGCAGGATGTGTGTTCCATGGTTGTTGTGGTGTCACATGGTTTACAAGGGGGTGCTGAGAGTGGAAATGCTGTGATGGGTGATGACAGGAAAACAGTACAGGTGGTCATACTGCTCAAATCCAAGAATATAGCCAACAGACAGCTACAGGGCTTCTCCTTTGCCTTTATTTCCAGGTCCAGTTTATAAAATGTCTCTTTCACCTATCTGTTGTGATAGTCTGTCAAACTGTCCCTTTTTCCTTGCAGATCAGGGCAGTTAAAATGACAGTTCATGATATGGAACTGTTTCATGCACACTTCTGATGTGGTTTTAACTCTTAGTGTAACCTTTACTTTCAGAACTTTGTCCCCTACTTTTTTGGTTCAGAACATAGCCCTTTTTCTTCTTAGAGTAAAAACTTGTGCAAAGTGAGCACCAATGAGCCTGTCAGGCATAAAACACATGGATTTGGGGTGTGCAACTTGCCCTGGAGACTTCAGGGGCTGGACTGTGTTGCTGTGTGTGGGCTTAAGCATGTGCAAGTGTGAATTGTGATGGGCACTGTCAAATAACAAGTGGAAAAGAAGAAGGCTCCTGGCAGGTTTTACCTTGTGATTACAAGTCAGCAATGGTGAAGATGGAAAAAAAAAATCATCATTATTGCCATGATAACCTTCTTCACCTTCCTTTTTTCAAAATAGAAATATAAAATATTGGCTTGTCACACCACACTGTGAAGGAAATTAGTGCATTTCAAAATAAATGGATTTATGTACACCACAAGGAGATACTTCCCATAATAACCTTTATGAAACGGAGAGGATTCATTTTAATGACAGAGAAAGATAATGATGAGATGACTGTTCTGCTGACCAACACTGTCTCATTGTTTCCCCTTCCTCATCCATCTGACTTTATCTTTTTTCAATCTCCTATGTTATTTTTGGACTCTAAATCCTTTGGAGCAAATGCTGCTGTGGTGCCGTTTGTGCAGAAATCTGCCTGGTAAGTCCCTGGGTCACATCATATAGGTACTGGGATAACACCATGATGATTAAAATAATAATCCCCACTTGGCATTCACAAGGCATCCCAAAGCCACAGTGACCTGATAAAGACCAGAAGAGAAAAAAAACAGTGATAGGAAGTTGGAACAGGAGTGGGTGTAGCAAAAAGAAGAAAAGAAGTTTGAAAAGGCAAGAGTGAGGATCCATGGGGCAAGAAGCAAAGGCAGCTGTCCCAGGAAGGTAAGAAGAGCTCATGCCACAGAAAAAAGGCCTGTGGCACTTGTTTTTTGATGCAGTAAGGCTGTCAGATTGCACCACCCTGTCCTATGTCCCCACACAGAAAAGTGGTATTTGCTTCTCTGACGCATCCCTGCAGATGCTTCATCAGGGCACAAGTCTGTGGCGAGGCTGGGGTGGCTTTACGACTTTGCAAGGGTCACAAAGAGTGAAGTCCTGCTGCAGCTTTTCACATTCCTCCTGCTCTACCTTTGTTTCCCTGTTAATCCAACAGCCCAGCAAGCTGCACTGTCTCCACAGGCAAAGAGAGGGAAGAGCCCTGCATTGTGATATAGATGCCACTGGGCACAAAGGTATATTTGCATGGATTTGCTGAATTCTGGATGATTTTCAGCAGCAGAACAGAAGAAAAAACACAAAAAAACCACAACCAAACCACGAGCTCCTCACTGTTCTTCTTACAGCTCTTCATTTCCAAGCTCTTCTTCCCCACAGGACGGCCTCAGGGGAGTTTCATTATGCTTCCTGATCCTGGTTTACTGCCTGCTGTCTGCTCTTCCCTCAAGTGCCTGTGAGGATTTTTCTGCTGCCACTATTCCTCAATGGCAGTCTGCCAACTCCCCAAGGCCCTCTCCTTCCTTGTGACAACTCTCTGCTGGCTGCACGCTCTCTGCTTGACAAAATTAAATCTACTGGTGAGGATGAGGCATACCAATCTTTTTTCCATGCAAGGCAATCAATCATTTCCATTTGCTGTGAACACTTAACTTTCACTGGGAAAAGTGATGACCCAGCTAGCATCTCAATTCCAGGAATGTAGCCAAACTCACTTCAAAATTGTAGCTAGCCAGTGATTTTCAGATCACCCATCTTCAGATGTGGAAACCTCAGGGATGGTAACCAGCTACACATAATCCACTCCACCTACACTTCAACAGTCACCTCTCCTGGCTGCACAAGTTTCCCTTTATGGTACTTACTGGGATACCAGCTGGGCCAGGTTCTCCTGCAGATCCAGGCACTCCATTCTTGCCCTGTGTCAAAAGAAAAAAGTTTAGTGATGTAATGCTAAAACTAGAAATATCCAGCTATGCCTACACCAGCAGGGATTTCTTTAGCATTGTTCAGTCTCCTCTCCTGACAGACTGTGAAGTATCTTATTTCCAATTGACCTCACAGCTTTTGCATTCCTGACTGCTTGGCTGATCTCAGAAAAAAAAAAAAAAATCGATATATAGACCCAAATCTGCAGGCCTGAGGAGGACCAAACCAACACTTCTCCTTTCCTTCACCCTTGTCCTTATCATATGTAGCATCCTTCTGGATGGATGGAGCCACCTCCTCGGGCTGCTCCAAGTCACCACTATTCAGACAAGACTCTTTTTAATCATCTCAGGCTTCCCCTTTCTGGGGAATGGAGAGAAACACTTGTCTAACACTCGATATTTATGTGACATCAGACAATTCAGAATGAACCAAATCATCCTTTAAAAGGATGTTTCTCACTGTTCCCTAAGAAAGCAGCTGAGCTAATCATCCACAAATTTTGGTAAGATGACGTTTTACACTCCTCTCAACTCAACATGCAGAGTCTTTCCCTTCATTAGAGTTGAATATTAAGACTAGCCTTCATACTGTCAATATTCAAGATCATGCCTTACACTCCTTTTTTAAATAAAAAAAACAAAGAAAACAAAGAACAAAAGAAACTGATACTTTGCCCTCCAACATACAAGTAACTCTTTTGCAAAGAAGAATACAGCCAGGAGTTATGATAATTTCTCTATCTTCAAATATTTTTATACTCACTGCTGGTATTGTTCAAGGACATGACACAATAGTGAGTGATGCCACCAGTACAGGAGTAATGAGATAAATTATGAGGTAGACAAAGGAGGTCTCCTTATGTTCTTACACTCTAATCTAAACCTCAACCCCTTTAGGTTTAGGGAAACCTGCTGCTCCAACTCCTGGCATTGTTGAGTCAGCGTTTTTCCCCCTGATCACGCAGTAGAATCTGTTTCACTACCAGGTCTTCCAGGATGGAAAGGAACTCACTCATTGCAACACAGTGAAGATGTGCCTTGGCTCAGCAACAGAGATCTTGATTCAGATTTGGTAAGGATCAATTTCTAAGTCAGAATTTTAAACCCTATGAAATTAATAAAAGTAATTTCTGAGCCATCCCAAATGAGACTTTTTGAAATGTCAGCTAAATTTCTATTTCTCCACTGAAGCTGTAATAAAATAGCACAGGTGAGTAGTATCACAACTGGACCCCACAAAACTCAGCCTGGGCACACACAGTGAGTGTCTGCCTTTGAGACCATGTGAGAAGTGAGCAGGATCCCAGAGGACTGAAATATGAGTATTTCTGACTCTGCAGTCCTGACAGAATCCACTGAAGTGTTCTTCCCACTGAGTCAGCAACCATCAGTCGCTTGCACTATTATGTCTTCATCAGTTTCTAGCAATATCATTCTTATTTGTCTTTCTGAAATGCAGAGTGTTTAAATCAAGCATATCTGAACCTTACTAAACTCTCTTCTTTCAAGCCAGAGTTCTGGATGGCAGAACATTCCCACCACACACAGTGCCCCATCCCTGAAAGTTTTCAAGGCTGGGCTGGATGGGGCTATGAGAAAGCTGATCTAATGGGTGGCATTCCTTTCCATGGCAAGGGGTTAAAACTACATTATCTTTAATGTTCCTTCCAATCCAAACCACTCTGTGAACTATTATGTACCTCTAGAAATGGCTTATCAGAAGAGAAAACTCACCGGCTGCCCTCGGAGTCCTCGAGGGCCTTGTGGTCCCATGGGACCAGGATCACCCTGAAAGAGAAAAAAGAGTATTCTGATGAGTGTTCACTTGCCTCCTCTAACATGGAACAAACATTTAAAAATTTTTCTGCTAAATTACACTGTTCACATGTTAGGGGAAACAGGATTAAAGGATTCTCACTGCCCCCTTTCAGTTATTTATGAGGAAAACCAACCCTTTGAATTTTAAACACCTATGACTAAATGATGCTTGATTACAGGCAGAAACCATTTCTCTATCAGATTATCTTAAAGCTGTATCTCTTAGGGACAGAGATTATCTGAAATTTCTCAAGAATTGACATGTCTATTCACTCTCCAGGGAGGCTTCAGAGCTGCTTCCATCTCCTCTAAGGGGTTCCTTTGGTCTGCCTTACATTTTGCTTTGTAGGGTACCATTTACAGCACTCCAGTTACCAGGGACACAAAGGGATGCAAATGAGAAGCCACTTCCCCAGGTCCCATGGCAGTGGCACATCAGCTGCTCAGAACATTGCTCGCCAGCTGCTGCAGGATCCCATGTCAGCTGCACGCTCCCAGGACTTTGTTATGTGACTGCACTTGACACTAATCAACTGTTTGTACCATCTTTCTTTCCTCTGAGCAGCAGAAACTGTTTGTACCATCTTTCTTTCCTCTGAGCAGCAGAAACCTATTCCACAGGTATTTCACAGACTTCAGTGGAGCAACACAGTCAGGTGCAGCTGTGGCAGAGGAAGCATGACAGAGCTTGGCCAGGTGGGACCTGCAGAGCAAAGCACTGCTCAGAGGTGGGTGCCAGAAGACAGGTCCATGGCTACCAAGCACCGCCTGGGTTTCCCACAATGCTGCTTTCTCTGCTTATCCAAAGGTATATCTGACTTTTAGTGCCAGCAGCTGAGCAATGACAAGAGCCCTCTAATTCTTTGTTACCCCTAATGATCTTTGCACAAATAATTCCCTGCAGTAATTCACCCTTTATTGAAGTTTTTGCAGCTGTTTCAGGTCAGAGTCACTGTTAATTAATATTTTCATATGTCAGGGAGAAGGAAATTCATTTCTGCTCAAAATGGTGCACTTACATCTTTCCCTGGTGGTCCCTCACGACCAGGAGGACCCATCACACCTGGTTCCCCCTGCAATTCAGCAAAAAGGGAAGAAAGATCAGCTCAAGGCCAAATTCAAACCAGTATCACCATTAAAAGTGGTATGGGTTTTTTTCAATGTGTGACTGAGCTCAGTGAAAACTTTTTTAAAGCCAGCAAGAGCCTCGTTCATCTTATATGACATGCAACTTATAAAAATAACTCAGAAACATCTCCTGTAAGTGATGCACAAGGCAGTGCTCTGCTTTCCAGCAAATTATTTGCTACTGCTACTGCAGCCACTGAAAACCACCACCACATTCATGATACTGAAGCTATTATAATGAGAAAGAGATGAGGAATTCCAGCACATAAGCTTCTGCAAGCAGAGAATTTTATTTCCCTGTAAAAAAGGCAGAATTAGGTGGAAGAACATTCCATTTTGTATTTCCCCTTTTACACCAAGGAGCTCCAAACAGAGTGGAGAACAACTTTTCAAACAGGACTTGAGGTTTCGGTTTTATGACCTGCAGGCAACTAAATCAAAGGGACATTTCTATTCACTTTTCTGTAAGTTTTGTACTTGAACTTATTTTGCACTTCTTCAGCATTTGTGAAGGAGAGCTAGTACTTGTCCAACAAGTGCAGCAGGGGTCCTCACTTTGCCAGCATTTTTACCAGAAGGATGTGATATAGAGGCATCCTTAAGACTTCTTCACAAAAGACGATCTCAAAGGGAGCATCAAAGGGTTAAGTTCTACCACCTGCTTCACCTTCCCCAGAATCAGAAATTCACCAGAGGGAAGGAAGACAGATACTGTCATTTTTGTGCCATAGATGTGGCTTCTGTAATCATAGTTGAAAACCCACATGAAACACTGTCATCATTTTTACCTTCTGCCTCAAAAAGAGCAACTTCCATTACCATAATCTTTCTCCAAAGGATTGTGCATGAGGTATTTCTTACTTACCCGGGGACCTGGGGGACCTGTATCTCCTCTCTGTCCTTTGAAACCCTACACAAGGGAACAAAATCAAGAATTATTCATCACCTTGATGCAGGAAATACAAAAAAAACCCTCTAGTTTGAATGTTTATTTAATAACCTTTCCAGTTTTGCCAAAAGTTACTAGGGACTGGTCAGCATGGAGCAGCTGTGTCTCAGGGAGTAATTAGCCAAGGCTGCATCACAGGAAAAGCTTTCCATGGCTCCTTAAGCTGTAAAACCAAGGCTGTGGTCTGTGTATCCCTGGTGTGTCCAGCCACCCTAAACTTTACTGTCCCCACTCTTTCAGAGAATGTATAACAGAACACAAGGGCTACCACTGTTACTTCTGGTGGAGGGGGTGTCAGGAACATTACATGCTTTAATTTCTAGATAAGGAATTTACTCTTCTCCATGTGTGAAGGATGCAGAAATGTATGTGTTCTATTTTTTTTTTTTTTTGTTTCTTTATGTATTTTATTTAGTCACAATGCCATGACTGGTTATACGTTTGTATCAGTAAAGGACCCCATTTGCCCAAGAAGTGCTCCCTGACTCCGGGACAGGGTTGAGTGGGTGGAACCCTTCAGAGCAGCACCCACCGGCAGTCCTCTGGCACCCTCCCGGCCTGGGAGCCCTTGTTCCCCCGGCTTTCCCTGTGGGAAACAATAATGCTCATGTTAGAGAGAGCCACAGGTCCATCTCACTGCTATTAAAAACTTCCCACTCCTCTCCTTTAGACATAATATCACTGAGAACTGTGAGTGCCCAGGGCTTGTCCAGAAGTCTGAGTTCGCAAGGAGAACAGCTGTGACAGACATTTCCAAACACACCTCGACCTGCACTGTCACCTGCACTCTGAGGTCCTGAGGCATTTTACAGCTCTGACTGGTGCAGCTTTCCAGTGTCAGAGCTGCACCGATACCTAATCGGCACATGCAAAATCAGCATCTGTGCATTGAAATGGGGTGGTTTGGTGCAAACACAAACACTCTGCAGCTTCTGTGACAAGCACTCCTCTACTAGCAGCTGTCCTAATGCCTGGGAACTTGGCTGTTCCCAGAACCACTAAGTCTCATCTGACAAGTCACAGAAAGAGGCTGGCAATGCCTGATACTTGAAGCACATTCTTCATGTAAAACACACAGTTGCAAGAAAAAACATTCACTGCCAAATTTACCAACATTGCCTTTCAGCTGACAACTTTGTGGCTCAGCTTTTTTCCCCTCAGCAAATGCAAGTGTAGACTACATACAGAAAATCAAATATAAACCCTCTACTTCTGGGCAACAGAACTATCTCAGAGCAATCCAGAAAAAAAGCTTCTTTAAAGATTCCTCCTCTAAACTTTTTATGCCCCATAAACTTCTATCAAAAGGATGGATCACTAGGTTTAATGTTACAAGACAACCTTCTTTCTCTGCAGTGTTTAAGACAGCTGTAAAAGTGGAGTCACTAAGTTTTAGTGTATTTATGGTAGTTGTAAAACTAAAAGAACCCAGTTTCTTTCCAAGATTGCTCATGTGTCATGCTTATAAATCGCTCAAGACAATACAGTCCTTCTGGTGTTAAAAACAGATGCACAAACAGGCTCCTTGTTCCCCCTAAGGACTCCACAGACAGGCAGCTCCAAAAACAACAACTTGATGCAGCTTCTGATTGCCTGAGCAAAACAGTTTTAAATTACATTACCGGCTCCCCCAGTGATCCTGGTTTGCCATCTTTGCCATCACTCCCAGCCATGCCCTGTTAAATGAAATGCAAAACAGGGTACACGGAATCGATAAGGAAGATTGGTGGGGGTTTTGTCAGTGTGAAAACTCTGTTCATCATGACATGCTTCTGTTTACCTAAATCTCCAAAATCCTCCCTATTTCTATGGTTCAGTCATAAACCTCTCCCTGCTACACCCCTGTAACAGCATAACCTCTTTCCCTTTACAATATGGCAATATTTCCCTTTCCAGCAAGGCAAGAACTCCAACAACCTTAAATCAGGATTTTAAAACCGACTATTAGAAATCATTATAATGCCATTATCTTCATTCAGGTAGGCTACTTACAGTAGAATTATCTCTGGCTCTATTCTTATGACAGATTTAAAAACTCCCAAAATGTCGTAATGTTACATTTTCCAGAAGAGAGGAGTCTATGCCCAAGGTCCACCTGAACCTGAGTGCAAAGGAATTATTTTTGACTGCAGATTCAGATAAAGTCAATGTCTCAGTCTCTGAATCCTTGTGCCCTTACACTGGAGTTTTAAGTTGATTTTTGTGCTCTGTGTAAGAGTATTTCTTCCAATGAGAAGACAGGCAAGGAAGAATCATGATTCACATTGTTATTAACACTTTGATTTAAAGTGATCAAATACTGCATCCACACTGTCCTGGACAAGGGCATTGCATCAGCATGACAGACACTGCCACAGACCATGCGTGGCTCTCAAAGCACCTCAGAAGTGTCACCTCTTTGTTTTACATATCTATGTGTGCATGCATAATTTAATGTACTGAATTAGAAAGAGCTTAATCACACTCACTGGAAGGCCACGCAACCCTGGTGGGCCCTGTGGACCTGGGGGACCATCTTTGCCCTGGAAAGAAAGAACAAACACTGAAGATCAGGCAAGCTCCTCAGAGGCTTCTATCAGATGAAGATTCATCACATGTAGGGTCTGACAGGGGACAACTGTGAGAAGGTGGTCTTGTAGCCCATGTCACACAGTCTATGAGGTTTTCTTGAACTCCTTCCAGTTTAGAACAGATGGCTCTCTTTTCACATAAAAATTCACTATTATCTGTGAGTTCTTAAAATTTGAAAAACCACTGAAATCACTGGTAATTTGTGTTTTCTGAAGCTTAACTATATTTAATATTTCATCCTTAACTTCCTGGATGAGGTTTCCTGCCAGGAAGCAGATGTATATTTTATATGTTTAAATGAGTAGTTACCAGAAATGCCTTGCTGACCATCCCAAGAAATCCCCTTACCTGACAGGACCAGATAATATCATTCTAGGTCTTTCACAGTGTCACAATCTTATCATCCACTAGAAATGGAATTTCATCCAGCCAGTCGATCTTGTCTCTGGCCTCTCTGAGAATGCTCACTGATTTCATAACAGACATCAGAAGGACCATCACTGTTTACTTATGATGAAGTTCAGGTTGTGAAATGGCTCTGCAAAAGCACCTTGTCCCTTAGGAAACCTTGCTCTAGAAATTTGTCATGGAATTACACAGTTTTAAACTGTTTCAACTCAATAGGGGGTATTCTTCCGGGAAGGTTAATTTTTAACTTTTCAGACTGAAGTTAGCATCAAACAGATTACCTGTCTCTCCCAGGGTTTTCTCATGCATGATCATAAAGTAGCATCTGAAAACCCTTAAAATGAAAAAGCAATGCCAAAATTCTTCATGGGCTTCTCAAAGGTTATACTTGTACTGGTATTTTTGGTGGTGCCAGGGAATAGTGCCAGGCTCCAGCATCTCAGCAGTCTGTGCTGTGCTGTGACAGCAGGTTATATTATACCTTGAGAATCCCCACAGAGAGTTCAGGTATTAGCCTTAGGTCATGAAGCATTCTAACAGATTTAGAAATCCTGTTTTAGAGGATAAGAGATATTAATAGCAAGGACAGACAGACAAGAGGTACAAAAAGCTCCACAGAGGTCCCATGGACTGGACTATTCTCTAGCTAACTTGGAATTTCCTTTGGTGAGTAAAAAAAGTGCTAGACCAGTAATCTGTGGTTATTTGTAGAGGTTCTACTTGCAGGCTGAATATGCTGGAGAGCTTTCAAAGGAGATTACATTGATGCCAGCTCAGCTTTACTTCACAGACCTAAACCTAGGTGAAGCCAGTGGTCAAGCACAGAGCTTAAAGCTCACCATGTCTCCTGGGTTTCCTGCTGGTCCTATTGGTCCTGGTGCCCCATCTGATCCCTAAACAAAATGAAGCAGCAACAACATGAATCATTAATGAATTTTGTATGTTTGTCAACACATTCTCTACCATAGCTGGCAACTCTGGAGCTTTCTTTAATCACTCAGCTCGACATTCATTCCATTTCTTCATTCATCACTGAAAAGCAGCGCCAACCTTTGCACTCAATCAGCCTCCAAAGCCAGAAATAGTCAGATATTTCACTTTAGTCTTGGCTTGTCCTTCTGAAAACAGGGGACAAATAGGAAAAAGCCAATCATGACAAAAATAACTCTCAAGAACAGCAATTATGGGAGAACAGAAATTATGAAGCACACTCAGCGGCAGGCAAACTCCTGGAGCCACGAGTCACTGCAGAGAGAGGGAAAAGTCAGCAAAAGCTGAAGAACAAAATTGTCTAGGGGACATCACATTTTGCTCTGTTTTGACAGGCTCAGTTATACTTTGCACTTTTTCTTTGTCTGTGAGTCTGTACAGGAGGTCTCATAGGAGAATTTAAAGTGCTTTAATCCCACTGGTACAGCTCTGTAGTTATAGCAGTATTAGGTTAATAGAGAAACAGCAAATGTGTCTGTTATTAACTTCTCCCAAAATAATGTTCATGGGAGCTCAAATGACCCATGAAGCAAGTCCATATGTTGTCCCAGCAGCAAAGCACCCATTGTCCTTTTGGCACTATCTGAATATGGAATTTTAATCTAATCCCCCTTTTCTGGTATGTCCTGTCAATTGCTCAGTGCAATGTGAATTCAGGCTATGCTGATCCCCAGAACAGATGAAGGTGGCATACCCTCAGCACAGCAGAGCCAAACTGCACTGTAAGCAGCAACATGAGCAGTGATGACTCTGGACAATGAAAGTTGATTTGGAGAGAAAAGGTCTTGACTCTGAAAAACATCCCCAAACTTGAAGGGAATAAAGCAGAGATATCACCAGCAGGAGAGCCAAGTGATTTCAGCCCTGATTCTGCACTATCATCTCTTTTTAAATAGAAAGGAGCATAATTTTTTTTCATGGAGAGAGCAGAACTAAGAATGAGAAGGACTGTGATGGAGAGGGACGCGTAAAAGGCCTTTTAATTCAGGAGTAACTCACACAACATGAAAATTGGAGAAAAATCCAGTGTCATACCACTGTGTCAAATCAAGAACTAAAATTCTCTTACATCTGCTAGTTCTAGACTAACAACTTATTCCACATACAGGAAAGCACCTATATACACACTAAACAGTCCCTATGGAAGAGTTTTCATCATCATCTTTGTGCTGTATAAAGAGAACAACTGAAGCTTAGCAACAATTTACAGAGTGAGTTGAAGCAATCAGTGGATAGTGGCCAATATATTAAATAGCAATTACCATAAGTGGGAAACTCTATCACACTCAGGGGATCATTAGCAACTCATTGGAAAATGCAAATTCAATGCACAAAGAGATGGGAATGGTCCTTTCTACCACATGGAGCTTGCAACACCCTTTAAGAGCAAGAAACTACAGGATCATCTTTGCAACAGAGAAACTTACAGGAGGGCCAGGGTTTCCGGGAGCCCCTGAGAAGCCAGGCATTCCAGGGTGGCCCTGCAGAAGGAAAACAGAGGCTTTCTTTATGCATTAGTCACACATCTACTTGTATAAAAGTTAACTGGTGATTATTGTGAGGTAACACCAAAATGAGTCAATTCACAGAGAGCTGGTTCTAAGGAATATAGATCCATGTCTTTTTAAAGTGAAACCTTGGTTTTCAAAGCATGCATTTCAGAAATAAGATAGTTAAACTTCAGGTGCACTTCTTCCCATGCATATTTTAGTCTATGCTAAAGGAAGATGAGAGCAGATATTGTGGAATTGCACAAGACAAGAGGTCAGGTGGGAAACCAAGCCTGTTAAAAAAATGTCCTAAAAATACAGAGGTGCTGATTTGCACCTTAAACCAGTGGCTCAGCTCTAAGCAAAATTATGAAGGTTTAATTTAAACCATTGTCATCTTTCCTGTGGCATCTCAGTCCCTCCTAAAAGAGGTCCTCCTTACATTCATCATCTAAGGCAAATAGACACACTGGCTTTTTCAACCCAAAGACATCTAACTCCTGGAAATCATCTAGGCATTATCCAAGGAAATGAGTAAGGGTTAGGTAATGTCAAGAATTTAATGCATTCAGTCCAGAGGCGAGGAAACAGATGGTACTGGGAGGTTTTTACTGGAGATGACGATGGAAATCTATGGAGGACTGCTATGGTTCCACTCCTTGGCAGAGCCTATTTGCAATTTGTCAGTGATGGAGAGCTCCCATCTTCCTGCTCTGCCTCTGAGAAGGGTGCTCTTGTACAAGCATCATAGGAGTTTCTGATGAAGGAACAATCACAGTGAAAGCACTGCTGGAAAGCACACTCTGTTTTTACCTGTTCACCTTTTTCTCCTACTTCCCCAGTCATACCACGGTCTCCTTTAGCACCCTGGTAATAAAAAAAGAGCCATTGAAAGTCAATGAGATTCAGTGTTGTGACAGCTTTTTGACCTCTCTCATAAAGCACTTGGACATTCAAGAAAAAAATCTCAAGAATCAGGGCTGAGCCCTCATTGCCCTCCTCTTAAATTCTTCTCTAGACTTTCACTACCAGTGGGAGCCAGGAATATATGTGGAAAATGGCCTTTGGGCAGACCCAGCATATCTGGTTTTTAATGTTTTATTATCATAAGCATAAAGTAAAATTACACATCCTTAAAGACCAGGCAGGTTATTAGGCATTTCACTAAATCACATCTTCATCAAGAATCATCTGGCCCAACAAAGGTGCCCACACCCTTCAGGGACAACAGCAATAAAATCAGCACTTCTAAGGTGCAGACAGAAAATTCATACCCAGAAACTGCTCCCCTCTTCCTCTCTCCTTCTCTTTCTGTTTTAGAGACATAGGACAGAGACGGCTAACTCAAATGTGCATGTCTGCATTATTAGCACTTACAGTGAGACAAGACACTGAAAATTACTGAGGTAATGGTAAACAAGGTGTGAACAATGCACAGAGTAATAATGAATTACTGGCCATGGAAATAATACACTGGTTTACTACACAAGAGCTAGGAGACATAGGGGAGAAAGAGGGTTGATGTTTTTTAATAAAAGAGCTCTAATTCTTATGGCCAGAAGGAATGAAGCTGCTCATGAGCAAAGATTTGCAGTTCTACTGCTCTTCTTCCAGAGCAGGACCTAATAGCTTGGATGGTGTTGGTAAGGACAATATACCACTGAGTCAAAAGTGCAGAGCAATTTGGGTCTTCCCAAAGGATCCTGCTAAGATATGTTGAAAAGAGTCACAAACACTGTCTTTGTGTTTGCCCCTTCCCAAGGGTCTTTACAATACTTTTTTTTTCTTTTTTTTTTTCACATTTGAGAATTCTTTTCACTGAATTCAAGTTAGACTACTTATCAGTTACTTGATTTGACTTTATGCACATGTACAGTTTTAAATTTATCCTTTTAATTCCCCTAACTATCCATTCTTGCTACCTAAATCTCTGCTTTCTCATGACATATAAGAAAGCAGCACATGTGGTATGTCTCCGGTTGCTTGGCATTTATGCCAGTTATTGGCTTTATGGATTACTAATTCTCTTGTAAATTTTATCCTGGAACATACTTTCACTTTGATCAACTCTATGTTTACTTTGGAGATTATGCTGCTCTTCCCATCACACTTTTATTTGCAAGATATGAAAATAATTTATGGAACTCTATTATCCTGTCCTGCACTCTAACTAGTACAAATACAAAGATGTTAAAATAGCAGAAGCTAGGAGTAAGTCAGCAGTGAAAGGAAGTCTGGAGGAAACTGTGGCAAATTATGAAATCATCTTATCTCTTCCTCCACTGATTTGTTTTGGTTTATTCCATATTAGGCAGTTGTAAACATTTTAATTGTGGCCAGGCATTGTGAGCAGACTGGTGAGAGCCGTCTTTATGGGAAATGCTTGAAATGTGACATTATTGGAATAATATTGGCATCACTTCAAACAAATGAAGTTTTATGTTGACCTATGTCCTAGACCATGAAGCAGGAACATACAGCTAAAACAAGAAGTTTTTCCTGTAACGTGTTTCAGGAAATAACTGGAGTTTTTGGGTAAGACCACCAGGGCAGACGGTGTGTTTGGAGCCCAGCAGCCCACCGCGGCCTTAATTTATGTTGTTCCAGCACATAAGATTCAAAAAGGAGAGGAACAGGCATGGTAGCTACTGCTGAGGCTTTAATTTCTTTCTCACCTAATTTGAGTTGAAACTTACTCTCAAGTCTATCCATCAATGTAATTAAATTCAACATCAAGAATCAGGCCCTTTAGATGTGTCTGCCTGTCTGTGTGTGAACAAAGAGATGGTAGAAGACACTGTTAAAGTGAAACAATCCCTCATGCTGTGGACAGAGACACCTTCCACTAAACCAAGGTGTTAAAAATCCCATCCAAATTAGCCTTTAACATTTCCAGAGATGGGGCATTCAAAACTTCTTTGGGTAACCTGTTCCCAAAATAATTAGGGTGACTAATTAGTCACAAATATGTTTTCACTAGACAGCTGAAGAAAACCAACCAACCTTTGGGCCGTCGAGCCCAGGTGGGCCTGGAGGACCTCTGGGACCAGCAATCCCCTGCAATGCACAAGAGGTAGAGGTTTAGTTCATTGACTCCACGGGCTTCGAAAAAAGATTCAGCATGTTGTTGATGAAAAAAAAAATATAATTAACCATCTTATAAGAAACCACCAACCATATTAATAGAAAGACAAGGTCACAGCAGATCCAAGGTATGGTCACTCCCTCAGCACTCTTACCGTTTTCCCGTCCTGGCCATCTCTGCCTGGTGGTCCTCGGACACCTTTGTCCCCTTTGAAACCTGGGATGCCTGGCAGTCCTGGTGGGCCAGGAGGGCACTCACTGCACACATCCTGTGAGAAAACATGGAAAAAAGACATCAGCAATAGGCTACAGACACTTAGCAGACCCTATGGACACCCACTATGAATGCAGTACTGTGGTGCTGGTGTAGTTCTTAAACCTTTGCTGTTTTACCTCAGGAGTGGGGTGAATTTGCCTTAAAGAACCACAATGAGGGCAGCATGAAGCAGAGTGAGGGTCAGCAGCTGAGCTCCCATGGGAAGTTTCTTATCAGTTCTAGGTCCTAACTAGTCATGCAGAATCAGGAAACCAAGGAAAAGCTCTTCCTGATGGGGAGGTCAGGAAGACTAGCAAGACCATCAAGGAAAAGATCGGTTTGGATCTACAAGACCACTAGGATCCTGAGTCTGCTCCAGTCTGAAAGACCTGTGTTACTGCTTAGAGGGCAGGTTTCTAGGGAAAAATCAGGTGCAACACAACGTCAGAAAGGGTTCTGCAGGGGAAATTATTCAGCAGACAGCTTGGCTAAGGACAACTCATCCAACGGAGTTTAGGAAGACCAAGTGAATGTCACAGTGTTCTGGACAAATTTTATCAGTGAGAATCACTACCTCCCTCCTTCCAAACCTCTTTGAAGCATCGTCTCAGCAGTCTTTACATTCCAACTATCCTCAGGAAATTGAATCCATCTATGACATTTCCATTTCAAAGGCAGAATCCCTTCAGTAAAAGGGGAGGGAATCCTGCCCATAAAAAGCATAATATAAAACAGATCATGAGGTTGAGAGTCAGGAGCCCCTTCTACAACACCCAACTCTGTCAATGATCTGTTGCAAAACTGTGGGGTAAATTGTCTTTCTGAGTCTCAATGCCTACATCTACATTTATCTAATTACAAAGTAAATGCTTGAGAAACACCCATAATAGGTAGAGCCCTAATTTCATCTGGGATTTCATGGTGCTGCTTTCCAAGTGTGGAGTGAAAAAATAACAAGCAGAAAATTGCACAAATGTGTTTACCATAATATAAGCAAAGGAAGAAAATGAACGAACATCAAAATGACATCCTATACCAAATAAAGAGTCTTTTGCTCTTGTCCAGATCAAAAATCCCAGACAATACCTCACAGTGAAACCTCCAGAACAATATTGGGCTCCACAAAACAAGGACAGATCTTCAGTGAAGAGTAATTTCACAGCAGCAATCTTAAAAGGGTCCTCTTGTTAATGTGGTTGGTAAAAGAAGGTAGTTTTTTAGTTTCTTTTAATCAATAAGAAATCTTTTCTTGCCAGGCTTAAGACAGCTTAAAAAACTCACAACTCAGTCCATGTAAATCTATAAAGATTTTCCAGTCAACACTATCAAAGACTGACTAATTCCTCAGAAAATTCTCTACATGGAGAATAAAGGCAGACAGATTGCCACTTTTGAAGCACAGGCACTTGTGGGGTTAATTACCTACATCCTTTTAGATTCACAGTGCAAACTAGATTTGCACCCACAGTTACCAAAAATTACTCCAGTCACTGTTGAAGGTGTATGTGAAAAAAATCCAGTATTTTATTAAAATGGCTTCCATTTTCTGGTTTAGATACTGCAACTTGATAATGTTTATTTCTCCTTGTGACATGTATACTTCAGAAAGAGCCGAGAAAGTCTCAGAGAACTTTGTAGTCTCAGAGAACTTTGCTGGGGAAAGGATTTTGATCTCCACTGTGAGCTCATGTCCCAATACCAGTGGAAGTAGGAGACTTGCAAGTCTTGAGATTTGAAAGAGTGATTAGAGACACCTTTTGCACTTGTAGTTCAGAAACTTTCCCATCACAGAATGTTAGTCAGGCCTGAATCAAACAGAGAGATAAACTCCCACCCTCACTAAAGGCTGATTACCTTTACCAGGAGATTTATGTCCTCTGGAGTGAGCAGGGGTGGAGAACCCTGTGGAATGAGAAATTCATTATTTCAGGCAATTTTAAGACACATCAAGACAGGAGAATTTTTTTCTGCATGTGCTCATGGATTCTCACTGCTTTCCCTTGTCCTGTCTAGGACTCACTGGGCCAAACCTGTACTTCCCACCCTACCTTAACAGCGCTCTTCATCACACCTGAGATGAGTTTTTGCTGAGGGTACTGCACAGTGGTGCTAAGGAATTGCCTTTAAAATTTTGGCTTTTATTTACATGCAGAATATCCCGTTATGTTCGTACCATTCCAAAGCCTTCACTAAACTTTTAGTAGGCTTTAGTCTTTTTCCTACTGCTCTGCTGGGAAAAAAACAACAGTACAAAAGCACCCAAGTGCACTTCTGAGGTGAGGTGTACAAGTGGAAACTGAGTTAAAAGGAAGATTTAATACAAAACTGAAGTTACGTACAGGTTTTCCAGGAGGTCCTCTTTCCCCTGGATTTCCAGGCATACCCTAAATATCAAGAAAAAGAAAAAAAATGGTGAAATTATTATACAGTAACTGCCTGGTTGCTCTTGCACTCTGCTAACTGATCTGGACTAGCACACACATTTTGCTTTCTGCTGCTGAACAGCACTGCTCCTTGCATGTGACAAACAGCAAGCTTCTCCAAATATCTGCTACTTGAACGTCCTCTCAAACCCTTGCTAAATTGATTTGAGTCACACAAAGATTGGAATTGCTTTAGCTTGCTTTCTGGTCATAGGAAACACTATGAACTTTACTAGTGTGAAGGATGAAGCTTTAAATCTCTGAAGGTACCTGCAAACAAGGAAAATCAGTTTGTTTAGTTGGTTGGTTGGTTGTGTTTTTGTTTGTTGAAGTGTAGTGCTATCAGTTTTTATGAGATGAAGGCATAGACGTTACCAGCATTCTCAGAATTTTATGTCCAGAAAGGCAAGGTTAGAAAAAAGGGACAACCTCCATGCCTCAGTGTGCATCCCTTACATGTAATTAACAAGGAATTCAGCTTGCTAAAAACAAAACAAAAACCATGTCTAAAAATTTTTGTAAAATCTTTGCATAAAGTAATGCTTACTTGGGAAACCAAATATTTTGAGCAAGACAGTTGACCACTGCTTAGACAGTGACAGAAATCTGCACTGAAGATCCTTGCAGTGGTGTTTTAAGATACTCAGTGATATTTTCTTCTGAATTCCTGTATCCACCTGGTCCATCACCCTGTGTCATCACTCAAACAAGTGAGCAATATTCATACTAAGAACCTTAAAGAGCATACAAAATTTACCACATACAGAATCTGTCCTACCTAATAATTTTTGTTTCTAAAAGAACAATTTCTACTGACCATCTAAAAGCATCTTATTTGTGTTCAGCTTTTTTGATTTTGCAGAAGTCCCACATGGGGTTTTCTCTGGGATGGCTCCAGATTTGCCACCCAGGATGTTCACAGAATCATAGAATGGTTGGGTTGGAAAGGACTTTCAAGACCACCTAAAATTAACCCCCTGCCATGGGCAGGGACACCTTCCACTACACCAGGTTGCTCAGGGTCCCATCCAACCTGGCCTTGAACACTTCCAGAAATGGGGCATCCACAGGTTCTCTGGGCAACCTGTGCCACTGTTTCACCAACCTCACAGTAAAGAACTTCTTCCATATATCTAATTTAAACCTACTCTCTTCCAGTTTGAAGCCATTACCCCTTTTATTGTCACTCCCTTTGTGTGTCGAGAAAAAGGCTGAAAGTGGAAGATGTGAGGAGGAGGGAAAAAGAGAGTTGTTTTCACTCAAGATGACCTTGCAGCTGGAGGATGCTAAGAATATTCAGTGTGGAAAATTTAATGTGTTGTGTTTTCTTTGGGTTGTTTTCTGTCTGTTCTGAAAAGTGGAGGTTTTGTAGAAGATAACAGAATGCTGTAAAAAACTTAAAAGGCATCCCTCACAGGCTGGGGCCTCCCTGCTGGGAGAAGGAGAGATAAGAAGCTTGGAGGTTACCCTGAGCACTTTTTGGCCCTGCCAAGATGGAATAAGCTTAGCACTGCATGTGTCCCCACTCTGCCAGTATGGTAATGGAATAAATCTATTCTTTGCACTTCAGCTTTGGATTTTGGCTGTCTTGGTTACCTGTAGTTCTCACACCTTGTCAAAAGCCCCTCTCCATCTTTCTTCAAGGCTCCCTTCAGGTACTGGAAGACCACAAATAGGTCATCCTGAAGCCTTTGCTTTTCCAGGCTGAACAATACAAATTCTCTCTGCCTTACTTTGTAAGAGAATCTTTCTTTGTTCAATCCCTTCAGTTGTCTTGGTGGCCTCCTCTGGACTTGCTCCAACAGTTCCACATCCTTCCTCTGCTGTGGGACCCCAGAGCTGGACACAGCAGTGCAGGTGGGGTCCCACCAGAGCAGAGCAGAGGGGCAGAATCCCCTCCCTTGACCTGCTGGGCACACAGGTCAGCACAGGACTTGATTGGCTTTTTGGGCTGCATCAATATCTGGGTGCTGATCAAGGTACAAGTAGTGGCTTTCAATCAGTCTAGGCTCAGCAGGAGCTACTCTTTAAGACTATCTAATATGTGGAAACTTCCTTTAAAATTTAGTCAAATGATTATCCAGGAAGGGCACTGGATGCTCTTTCTGCCAACTTGTCTCAGTCTATTTTGTCAACCAGTTCATTGCATTATTTACACAGACAACCAGATGGGGACATGGGGATTAATGACTGAAGAGCACTGTGTGACATGATACACCACAATCATAGCTTTAGGGCAAACTTGAATTTCATCCTTGAGTCACACTTAGTACTTACATCCTGTATGTCCTGCTAGAGGAGAGAAAAAAAAGGGAAATATACTGATTCTCCTTTTCTATGTCCACATTAAATGCTTCTGGGTGAAGCATTTCAATTACCTTGACTTTCTAAGAGACATAAAATAAACACAAACTGAAGTGGGCCTAAAGTGGAGCTGAAGTAGCTGAAGTTCATGGATGAACTTCTTTCCTGAGGAACTAAATCTTCTGCAGGTGAGAACAAAGAGAAGATAATGTCTGAAGAAGATGTTTAGCTCACAGTTCTCCCTAGATGTCCTTCTGGGGAATTGAGTAAATATAAGAAAACATTTTTGCCATTTATAGCTTTTCTTCTTCCACAGAGCTTCAAGGTAAATCCAGAGGGCTGTGCATTGTTTCCCAAAGTCCCTTTCCTTTCACAGATGCCAATGTCAGGTCATGCTCTTGGCATCCTCTCCACTGTGGTTCTCAGCCACTTCTGCAAATGAGAAGAGGGATGGCTAAATAACAATTACACAAATCTTATATTCCCAGACGTACTTTGTTCAGGAAGACTCACACAGAACTTGCTTTAAAAAGTGTGCTGAAAAGCAAAAACTTGAGCCATGAGAATAATCCTGGATCAGAAGGCAACACAGAAAAGACAGTTCAGAAATGTCTTTCATGCTGACTAGTAGCACTGCTATAAATATACGCCATAGGACTCACTGACAGCCTTCTGCTTTGGGATCTGAAATACGAACATGGCACTAGCAGTGTAATTCAAGTATTTAAAGATCTTTTAAAAAAAGAATATAGGAAAAGACTTCTTAGTTATGTGAAAAGACATGCAAGAAGAGAGTGAATAAAATGGAAATCCTTGGAAAGGATTAAGCACAGCTATCATGTCCACATGGTATCAGACTGCCTTGAGACAAAAAGGGATTAACCCATTTGCCTGCATGCTGTATGATGTAGAGCTGGTGATGTCCCTGAAAGCGTGGAAATGAGACAGGAAAAGAGATTAAGCTCTGTGCCATGGCTGACAAACCTGAAGAAAACACTGAATCCCTGGGAAAAGTCAAACAACTGAATGGTACAAACAGAGAATACAACTCTCTGCAAATAGAGAATGTCCTTTTGAAGAATGCTTTTGTGAGCCAAATTGAAGAAACCAGATGTAGATGATGGCACTTCAGCATGGTGCATTATTAGAGAACACACCAATGGAAGCAGAGTCAAAAGCAGAGGAAATACTGCTGGTCTGTAGAGGCCTAGAGTTAGAAAAGGCTGGCAAAAACAGATGAACTGCAAATACAGAATCACAGAACATCTTGGGTTGCAAGGGACCTACAAAACATCAAACCCAGCTCCTGGTCTTGCACAGGACAATCCCAAGAATCACATCATGTGCCTGAGAGCATTGTTCAAACTCTCCTTGAACTGTGTCAGTCTTGGTGCTGTGACCAGTTGTCTGGGGATCCTGTTCCAGTGTCTGGCCACTATCTGGATGAAGAATCTTTTCCTAATATCCAACCTAAACCTCCCTTGATGCAGCTTCACATTCAGACCAGAATGAAAATGCTAGGATGAAGACAAGCTAATAGGGGAGGGAACTGGAAAAGAGAAAGCCAGAACATTCAGTAAAAAGGAAATTAGTCTGACCAAAAAACTGCATGGCATTGAAAACAAATGCTGCTAACATGATGTGGGAAAATGCACAGACCCAAAAAACAACTAGTGTTGGAAAGCTCATCAAGTTGGAACACTTTCAGGAGCTTGCAGTCAAGAGTGGCTGGCACAAAGCAGAATATCCAATGAGTGGTACAGCACACCAGTACAGGGAAAAGATGTCAGCTTTGAGGAGCTGTGATGCACACTATCCAGAGCATCAGTCTGCAAAATCTGACACACAGGCATGGTCTTTAAATGGGAGCTGATGGAAACTGTGCTGCTGATAATGCTAAAAAACAACATTTACCTTAGCTAGTTGGCAAATGGTTATGCCAAGGTTGTGGGTTTGATTCCCTCATGGCCCATTCACTTCAGACTTGGACTTGATGAGACTTGTGGGTGCCTTACAATTTAGAATATTCTGTGATTCTGTAACTAAGAAATTAAATGCTGGTGCAGTTAACAGGCAAAATCCTATGATGGGGAAAAGGATGCTCAGGTAAGTGGTGGATGTGAAAATACTCAAAGATAAAGAATGTCTGTAAGGAACCCTAAGTGTATACGGGAAGTATATAAGTCACACAGGCATATGGTGGGATAGTTTTATTACAAAACTGAAAATTAAACTTGAAGTGCAGTATCTTAAACCAGTTATACGTCACAGCAATAAGGAGACAATGGGGGGTTAATAAGTGTACTCTGGTTTGGGGTGTAAGTACCCTAAAACAAATACAAAGGCTCCTCAAAACTGTCTTTCTGACTGGATGGGAAAATCAACATGAGAACAGCAAACTCTGCTTTTCAAATCCATTGGCAGTAATTTATGCATTCACAAAGGTTTTGCAATTATGAAAGCAAATGCAGGGGGAAGATTAACTTCTCAGTAATGCTGGAACTTAGTTACCATAAATAATTAACCTAATTAAAAAGTGATTAATTCAATGTTTATGTAATTAAAATTATCATAATCAAAATACAGAAAGATCCTATTAAACAGGTGCCCTTACTGCTAATAGGAGGATAAGAGAATGTCTCATTCAGATTGTTTCCTGATCTAAGGACACTAAATAGGTGTATTGAACAGAAACATTTTATCTCCCAGCAGACAGTCAGAGGAGAACAGATGATTCCCAAAACATGAAGTGTAAGGATGGCTGGCCAGAGAGTGTCTGCTCCTTTAGGAGTATCTGGTCGAGGACCCTTGTGAATTCAACAAAGAAAGAGAAGGAAAAAGACATAAATAAGAATGTCAAGGACACAAACCTAACCAACAAAAAAGGATGGCAGTGATGGGAAGCAAACCTGGCCATTCACTCTAACTGATCAAGGCATGTGGAAATATGAGGAGACTTACTGCAGCAAGGTTACCTCATCCACGACCTTGTCAAATGGGAAATTAAGGGAAAAGGAGGAAATCAGAAACTAAATTTTCCAAGATACAGACCTAAGAAGAAGCAGATCTTGTCACTCGTAGTAACTGATGGGCTATCAAAACCCACAGACTGCACTTCTGGGACATCAGTCTGGACCTTGTGAGGGATAAGACTGTAAACTGGGGGACTGTGAACTGGGAGGGCTGAGGGACTGATGGAGTTGAGGAGATGCATGAGGGGATGTGCAGGGGAAGAGAGAGTAACAAAGAAACAGAGGGGGAGACAGAAAAGGGTATAAAAGGGGCTGGTTGTGTGTAAACAAGAGCTGGCTGGAGGATTTTTTAGGCTGAACCTTGCAATTGCCCACCATGGTTTGTCCTGTCATTTTATATCTTCTAAAAACCTTTTTATAGAATCATGGGATGGTTTGGGCTGGAAGGAACCTTAAAGCCCATTCCATTCCCACCCTTTGCCATGGGCAGGACACTTTCTACTGGACCAGGTTGCTCCAAGCCCCATCCAATGCAGCCTTGGACACTTTCAAGGATGGGGCAGCAACAGCTTCTCTGACATTCTGCTCCAGTGCTTCACTACGCACAGTTAAGAATGACTTCCTAATATCAAATGTAACCAGGCAGGAGGGACCTGGTCTGCAGCAGATGGAGGAGATAGCACTGCATGTAACATCACTGAACATGTGGAAATACAGTTTTACAATTCTCTGACTAGGAGATTGGCCAACTTCTCTGACAGAAGGTACTTGGGGCTACATTATTTTAATGCTTGATACAGGAATACTGCCAGATTAAAATGTGACTTGGATTTTTTTTTTCCAAAAGCAAGAGAAAGTAATTTTTTTAACTGACTAAGATCCTTAAAGTAGGCACAATGTGTAGCAGTTCTGTTATGGAAAAAATAGTCCTATTACTGAGGAAAAAAGATGTAAAAAAACATGCACTTTTCAGGCTTTAAGAACTGGAGCTTTGGTTAATCAGAAAAAAAATGCAAATTTAAAGACAAGAAAATTATAAATATGGAAGAAGACAACATGTCCCAGCTTTGTCACAGGAAAAGGTAATTCATAGGGATTTATAGACATAATGAACTCTGGAGGGAAAAAAAAATAGCAAATCTTTTGCTAAGAGGAACAAAACAAGGCCAAAGCAGCACAATTGTACTGTAAACCTAGGCAAATATTTTCAAAACCTAAATTTTAATAAAACAAGACACTGTCCTGAGAACTCTTGATATTAGATTGAGTAGCCAACAGATATTTCAAAAGGTGACTTTGGGCTACACCAAAAAAATATGATACATGTTTTTAGGGGACCAGAAAAAGTCTAGAATGTAGTAATGTAAAAAACCCAATTTAGTCACCAGTGGGAGAGAATTCTGGCCAAAGCTATTGCAAAAGGAGTGTTGACTCTTTCACCTCCCCAAATGCAGTTGTAAATCCGATTTGCTATATCAGAGAATGAAACTGTTAGCAGGCATTTCCAACAAGCATCTGATGAGTTTGCAACTGGAAAAATAACTTAGAGAGTAACTTGATGTATGTAAATGTGATTTAAAAGAATTTTTCAGTCTCAGAAAAAAACATGGGACACATTTGCGAAGGCCACAGCAAACTACAAGACACTGAGGCAAGTCCTTCAACCAACTGACATTGCATGGCTTGGGAGCTGCAAGGCAAATTCATATTAGCAATTCAAATTGGAGCTTTCCTATCCAATGATATCCTGTTTAAACACAGCAGAGTACAAGAATGGACATGTTTCAAAGGATACAGAACACTACATTGGCATACAAGAGTGCAGAAGCAGAACAAAAAGTTCCTTCTGCTAGTTAGACAGAGATCAGGAAACTGCAAATGCATGATCTTGTCAAAATAGGTTACTCCTGCTGACACACCAAGAAAATGTGCCCTGTACCTGAAATTATACCTCCTGAAACACAGATAGAATGGTTTAACAAGTGATGAGGCAATATAGAAAGGTCCTAAAAGACCTAAAAGACTATTGACTGCAATTAAAGCAGTGAATGTAATAGAGAATGTGTTTTATAAGTAGCCTGGGCAATGGCTGCGTTTGAGTTAATTTTCTGCAGGGTAAAGAAAAATGTAAAGACCTTAATGCTGCATCTCCAAGAGTTGACCAGCCAATGCTGATCTGAGCAGAGCCAGAAAGAGACTCCAAAAAGCTGCCTCAAGCACTCTCCTCATACAGTACAGCTCTAATAAACCCATTTATCTCCTGTTCAAAACATCTTAATTAAAATTTTCAAACATCTGACGCAAGGTGATGAGATCAAGGGACAGGCAGCAGGACAATCAATACCAAATCTCTGGCTGCTCAGGGACACAAGGGACCATTTCAACTATCATGGGCTGTGGGAAAAAACCCTGGCTTAATCATTTGTCTTGTGACAAAGTCTAGAGTTGTAGAATCTTTGAATGGTTTGGGTTGGAAGGGACCATAAAGATCATTCAGTTCCAAAATTGTGCCATGGGCAGGGACACCTTCCACTAGACTTCGTGGAGAAGCACTGAGAAGGAGAGTTATGGGAGGTCACTTCCGCCTCCCCACAGTGTTCCCTTAAACACAAAGATCAAGCCCTTCAAAATCTTCAGAGTCTCCTTCAGAGGACTGCATTCCATACCACAGAGGAAAAAAATTCTCCTCTTTCTGATGCAGCACTGAAGAGGAACCAGGCCAGGAACCAGAGAGAGGGGCCAGTTTTTTAGTTGGGAGACTGCCACCTTCCTCTCTATTCCTCAGTTCCATGACTCACCACTGAGACAGTAGGAGAACAATGGACCAAGAGGTTAAAATGTCCTCGATCATGCACAATAGCAGCAGCAAAATGAACTCATTGAGAACTTCTTAACAGCTGTGGCCCCGTTTTAACACAAAGGGAACTTATCTCAGAATTCTAAGAAGTTCCTAGACAGCCTAACCATCATCCTTTTCCAGCATGGGATCTTTCCCCAGTGTATGCTGCCAAGTCCCTTCTCCAGTGTCATTTTAAAATGTTTCAGTGGTGAAGTCCCCCACTTTCCTTGAAGCCTCCTTATTCCAACTGTTTTCCCCTTTGACATCTTGAGTTGTAAGAGATCCAGTTCTGCAAATCATCTCCTTTGGACAATCCTAGTAATACTCAGTGACTGCAGTTCATTATCAGCACAAATTTTTAAGGAAATTAGATTGAAGCACTGACAAATTTCTTGAGCACTTACACTTTTATTTTACTTACATCCTGGCCAGGAGGCCCCTGTGGTCCAGGGATACCAGGTACACCACGGGGACCCTGATAGGGAGAGAACAGAAAAAACCCAGTAATGCGAGAAGTATTTATGAGGTGCTTCTTAGCTGAAGAGAAGAAATCCTTAACCTAATAGTTATTGGTGGAAAAATTAACCAGCTCTTACACAACTATGAGAGAGTTTAAGAAAAAATACAATTACATCTCACATTGCACTATCCTGGTATCAGTAATTTCTGTGCCTCAAGGGACTTCATGTGCATCACTAAAGTCACGCTTCCCATATATTAAATGGAGAGGTAATAATGACTCTTTACATGAGGCACGTTTTTGAACAAGGAGAAAATATGACTGAGCACAGCACAGTAGAAGAGAAAAGAAGGTCCATATTCCCAGTTCCAGGCTATCACACTGGCTAGGACTGGCTGTTGAGCGGGAAATTCAGGCCAGTGTCTACTGAGATGATGATACATAGCTGCTTGTGCCACACCAATTAATTGCATCCTTGCAAAACTGAATTTTGAGGGACTACGGTGTGTTTGGTGAATACTGAAATCTGTAAGATCAAAGTAAGAAAAATGTTTTAAAGTTGTTTCTTTTAAACCTCTGAGGACTTGGCTATAAGAAATGTGCCTTGAATTATGTGCCTTAAAATAATTTTTTTTAAATGAAGGGTGAAACAAGTCACTCATTTCTTTTGTAGGACTGTGGTAAGGAAAAGTTTCCACCAGGCCAAGGCTCTTAATCTACTTTCTTATGACTCAATATAGCTGACAAGTACCTGGTAATACACAGAAGTTCCCTTTGGAGGATCAGCCACCCTGTGACCATTCCTTGAGCAAAACTAAAGCAATTACATGTGCCCTCATGAAATGACTAGCAAAAACATAATTAGTGTGGTTGTCCCCTCCCCAAAGAACTTGGGTATAGCTAGAAAGACATACTGTACCAGTGACCCTTTGTCTCCTGGGGGTCCTGCAGGGCCCTACAAAGAGAAAAGACACAGCAATCAAAACACTTAAAATTCCCGTCCCCCTTTGGCTGAGCGGGGTGGGTCCTGCATTAAGGCTTTATTCTCTGCACTGAACTGTGTGCTGCTCTCGTGAGTGTGGATGTGTGTGCACTGTCTGTGCCCATGGACAATCCATGCTCCTCACTGGTCTGGGGGCACAGAACCACAGCATCCACACATCTCTTGGGCTGGGACAGGACATCTCCCCAAGTTCTGAGGACCACTACATTCAGCTAACTCTTAGACAAGGAAAAACATCCCACAGGACTTCTGTGCTCTTTAATTTAGGTCAAAGCAGGGGGACCAGTGGGCTTGTGCATGATGTTTGTTTGGGGACGCAACTTTCAATGTGCAGCTGAGTAGAGTGAGCCACTGGCAGGTACCCACTTCTATAGGAACAAAGTGATGCAGTACCACATCCAGCGTGGGTGAATCGATCTGGTATTCCAAACACACCCGGAACAAGGCTTGAATAAATTGGTTACCACTACAACTCCTCTCCCTTTGCTTTCTATTTCAGGCACAGTAGCTCATTAATCCTCACAATGTCTCCATGAAAGATGACACCTTAGTGCATGTTAAAGAAATGGCTAAATGCATAATTTAATTAATACCAAGGCAAGGCAGGGCAAGATTGAAACCCTTCTTTTACTTATACTATGCATCATCCATTAGGCAACTTCAGCATAAACATGTGAATTCACCCCAGTTGTCCAAGCTGTCTCCTTCTCTGGTGGAAATAACACACTCTCCTGATGTTCAAGTTTATTGCTCAGTATTATGTAAATTGTAACTCAATACTTCAGCAGATAAGGTAAAAAAAAAATTCCTCATCTATATATACTTTTTGTGCAGGGAGCAAAGCTTGAGAGAGGTTAAGGGCGCAGGAGGAAACGGTGAGGATTCCAATTAAAAAGAGTTGCTGGCTCTCAGCTCCAAAGCTGAAGTATTATAAACACAATTTTGTCACATCGCTAAAAAGAGTACAGGCTGACGTCTTTAATTCAGTGTGTAATATGCACTGAAGCAACTCCACTGATTTTATTCTAGCTTTTCTTTTTTTTTTTTTTACTGTGAGATTTATTCTTTGTGACAGTCTGCTAGATTCAAGGTTATACAGAGGTTTTATTCCAATTCCAGTCTTTGCACTAGAGCTGAGGTTATGATGAATCCATAGTGGAAAAAAAGACATCATACTAGTGGTTTGGTTGTTTTTTTGTTGGTTTTTTTTGTTGTTTTTTTTTTTTTAAAGTAAGATTTGGTAAAGCAAATTTAATAAATAAAACATATCATCTGAGAACAGTGTGGTGTGTAGGTGGCTACACACACACACACATGTGACAGTGGGCAAATAATAAAGACACCACAAAACCCAATTTTCTGGTGTGAGACAAGAGATGTCTGCATTGGAGTCAAGTCCTTAGTCATTTGAGTTTATGGAGATGAGGATGCTAAATCTGCAATGAAGAACAACATTGTCATCCTGTGTACATCAGGATGCAGACATGAACTCATCTAGCCCTGGACTGAATCTAAAAATCTGTAATTGAAGACTATCCACTACCTAGTGATTTTCAAACAAGCCAGATACTCATTTGTTAATTTGATTTTAATTTAATTAATGGCTGAACACTGAGAAGTGCAAGAACATCACTGTTCCTTAGATAAATCATAACAAAGGACACCGTGAAACCTGCAGTCATTGGCAACCCTGGGAGGACCATAAAAGCCATGATACAGTCACAGTGTGAAGCAGGATCAACCCATCCTGCACTAAATTAGATAGAATTCAGCATGGTAAAAACAAGTATTAAGTAGGCATACACCTCAGAACGCTGTATTTTTCAATTCATTACCCAGCAATATGACTTACAATTTCAAGGCAACTTTCTGTACTAATTGGGTCATTGATATCTAGATAAACAGAGCACTGATAACCAAACATTGAATGATCGGTCCAGGACCATGGCATGTGCAAGGTATTGCAAAGGAATGCGAGGGTTCAAATGTCCTGTAGCAATTACAGTCAGAAATAGCATTTGCTTCCTCCTAAACATATTTCACTAGCAAATTCAGTGCATCGCTGGAGGTCTCCAAGCAGGACTACTGCTAAATCCCTCTCACTTCTAAAAGAGTTGTACATAACAAGTACTGGAGAGACCAAACCCCAGCAACAGGAAAATCCAAATTTTCTGAGCAGACTCCTGTATACAACATGTGACCAACTGATACTCAGGAGGGCAGAGCTGGATGAGGTCAAACTTACCAAACACTTGTGTGAAATTATGAAGAGGATGGCCCTCTTGGAACACAGCAGTTTAAGCAATCTGATTTTGTATTTTGCTATCAAAGTGTCGCTATGTCACTGATGTGGGTATGTGTGTCACACTCATCCCTTCCCACAGGGGTTATACAACAGCAAGGTTGCATCTGTCCAGGAGACCAGAGCTGCTGCCTTGGCACAGATCTCCACTCACATCCACAGCCAGTGTGCCAGCATGATGCACAAAATTCAGGAGTGACAGTGACACCAATCAGTCCTACAGCACTTTTAGCCCTCATAACACACATGTGACGTGTGAGCTACAAGTGGTAGCCTCTGGACTCGTCTGAAATCTGCACCCTCAGAAGGCAAAATGTTCTCAGCACAGCTGAGCACAGGCACTCCCCAGGTGGCAATGCTTGATTTTCCACCTCATTACAGGTTGCAGCAGGACCTGCTACTTACAGGGGGTCCAGCCAGGCCAATTCCTGGCACTCCTCTGTCTCCTGGCTGTCCAGGGAGGCCAGGAGCTCCCCTCTCACCCTGAAATAAAGGAAAGAGTTAAAAGCTTTGTGCACTGATGAGAAAACGTGCTGAAATGCAACCAGGTTGCTCACCAGAATGTCACGAGTACATCTGGTCCTGATCCTGCCCACAGAGGGACAGATTCTGCCTGTGGCAGCATGGGGATGTGGCACAGTTACTGTCTCATCATGCAAATGAAGTGTCCTTGTCACCACATGGGCCCCAGCCCACCCTGCTGGCTCAGTGTGTGCCACGTCACACCACGTAACTGAGTGGAAACACAATCTCTGCAAGTGCATTTGTTCATTTTAGTGCACGGCATCAAATTTCCAGCATTTCACAGAATCACCAAGGTTGGAAGATACCTTCAAGATCAACTATTCCAACCACCAGCCCAGCACCACCTTAATCACCCTGATTCATACCCCCAAGAGCCACATCCAGAACACTTCCAGAAACAGTGACTTCACCAGGGTAGCAGGCACCTTCCTTGGCTTGGGGAAACACTAAGCACCATAATAAATCTGTGCTTCTATGGTATAAGGCTAAGGTACAAAAATTGCTGAACATAGATCATTTGTCTGGGGAAGACAGGATTAGGGAAGTTTTATTGCATCTTAATAGTCTCCTTTCTTTTACCAACATAGGCCTACTCACAGAACTGTATGAAATTATTTTGGTAAAAATGTAAGTCAACACATCTACCACTCTCTCTTGAGCACTGTACTAGAAAAGGAGAGCCCTTCCAAAAAAACCAGGATTTTCAAAGTAAAACCTGAATAGCACAGAAAACAGCTTGACATTGTTCAATGTACACTGCAGACAGAGGGCCAAGAAAGAATTCAGCTGTAAGACTTTAATTTAGCATCTGTTTTCTAGTTATAGGGAGAAATCAATAAGATTTTTATGGATTGCATTGCAGTTGTGAGATTTGGTCTCATGTTGACAGTAGATTTATAACAATGAATCTTATTTATGTTATTTATTATGACATTATTTCTAGCTATATGGAAGCATGACAGAAAAATTGTTACCTGTGGATTCTGCCCACTCAAATTTAAATCTGCAATATCTCCTGTTTTCCCCCTTTTTTGCTTTCTCTTTAAGCTAATCTTTTACTATAAAGAAATAATACTGCAAGGCTAGTCAGAAAAAATGCATTCTGATTAGTTCAAACACTCCACACATCCCTTATCAGTTATTTTATTCAAAAAGACAATTTCAATACAAAAATTTCAATAGTATTTTCCCACACACAATTAAGACTTTTATCATCATCTGTTGCAATTGAATAGAATACTTAATGAGATTTCTTTTAGTGTATTTTTCTGACTTTTATATTAATTCTCAGTCTATTAGTGTGTGTCTGTGTGGGTGTAGGTCTGTGTTCTGAACTGTCAAATATATAAAGAAAAGACTACAATGCATTTGTACAAAATGCATCCAAATTAAAAAAGAAATCATAGCAGTTTGGTTATTTCAAAAACATGGAACATAGATGGATTTGGTCTCATACTGCTGTAATCCTGCTTCTGTCATTTACAGAATCTGTTTCAACATCTGATTTTTCTCACAGTCCAGATCAAAACATGGTCATTTTGAAGAGGATGATTTCTGAAATGTCTGATTAAATGCTCAAGCACCATCCAGATCCTCCCAGAATCAAAGAAATTTGCTGTTTTATTCCTTTCTCTCTTTTCTGTGTGCTTATAAGGGAATAAACATTAGTTTCAGCAGAGGCTAGTGTCATCAACCTCTTCAACTAGCTAGTCTGTGCCTCAGTACAGGAAGGGAAGCCAGGACTACCTCATTCTACTGGAAAATAATTCACATCCTCCTTGCAGAGGGGTGAAGGGAATGATTGCTCGGGAAAAGTTCTCTTTGAGGCCTGACAGGTGGTCCTGAGAGCACATCACCCCTGAGCCATGCAGTGTCTCCCTGGTTGTGTGGATTAAAGGGTCCTTGAAAAAGTCTGCACTGAGGCCTCCATCTGTCCTGAATTCTTATAGCGCTGGAAGGTATTTTAAATGTGGCAAGTGAACACAGCTAATTCATATCTGAGTATTTACATCCACAGAGATGCTGGAATAACACAGAAAGGAACCTCCTAGAAGGCTAGAAGTGCATTTTTGAGTCAGAGCTGCACAAACTCTATTTTCCAGTGGAAAGCAGACCATGTTTCCACCGTGTTCTCTTCTCCTGTTCAAGCAATTAAGATGAGCAGTCCACAATGAAGTCCATGCTCACCTTATGTCCAAAGGGTCCTGGCAAGCCTGGTGGTCCTCTTTCCCCCTAAAGTGACAAAGCAAACCAAGAAAACAATCACCATCCAGCCAAACAAGAACCTGGACTTTGCTACAGTGAAGACAGCAATTCTCCCACCACAGCTCACACTGTCCTGACCACATTTTACTGACAACATGTAACCATACTGAACAATCTGCTAATTGGGCAAGAATTAAAAACTTTTAGGGAACTTCCATCAAGCTAATAATTTTTGTACTAGTCACAAGCACAATGGCTACTCCTTGTGGAAGTCTCTGTTTTCAATGTAAATTTCAGAAATACATCTTCAGTCCTCCCTGACTGGTTTTATGCACAGATGGGATCCAAAGCATTTTCCACAGGCAGGCCTTCCATGGATTCAGGTAAATCCATGCTCTCCTACAGAAGTCATGCCTGCCTGTCTCATTATGAACTAGTCAAGCACAAAGCTTGCCAGCAGTACTTACCCTTTCTCCATCTTTACCCTTCCCAGGCAAACCTGGTTCTCCAGCACGCCCTGGCTCACCAGGTGGCCCAGGTAAACCCACTTTCCCTTCTTTTCCAGGATCACCCTGCAGAAGAGATGCCATTGGAACTCATTAGAATACTACAGACAATTACCATCCCAGGCCTTTCACTGGAACTGAAAGACATGGATTTTTTTTCCTAGCTGTTTCATTAGGATTTCTTTTGGTATCATAGAAAACCATGTTTAATAGGAATTCTCTTCCTTCAGTAATCTTAAGGCACTTGTAATTTCCATTAAGGAAAGTAGGAGAAGACTTCAATATGTTTTGGGAAGCAGCTGTATGTGGTGGTGCGCTCTCTCTATGGAGCACACCCCAACCTGAACTTGTCAAAATTGGATATCCCTGCTGTGACACTGAGAAATGCGGGAATGTGCCCTGATCCCAACCTGATCTTTGCTTTCTGTAACCCTGCCCAAGTGACACCCAGCAGCAGCAATGGTAGATTGTGGTGGATGCACCTGGTTGTGATGGCTGCATCTGACTTACAGTGGGTTCAGGGGAGGCAGATAACCCTACAGGTGAGGGCTGGCTTGGGCAATGTGCTCACCTAAACACCGTGTTGGTCAATGTCTTTACAAATTTGGGAGAAACTAACATTTGTAGCCATCAGGAAAATATGAGCCAACCATCTTACCCCAAGAACAGTGGACAGCCCAGGGCCTGAGGTGGGCTGCATGCACAGATCTCCCCTTGAGCACAGATGCCTCTCAAGGACTCCTCAAATTTTCACCTTAGCACATCAGATACTCAGCAAACAAAATGGGAATAAATGCATTTGAAACTTTGAAACCTTAGCTAAGTGATATAAAGGATTGGCTGCACGCATATAATGCTTTAGACAAAATATTGATCAAGTGTGGGAATAACTATGGATGCAGCCACACCCAAATTCCTCTTTGAGAAGGAGTTTAGAACAGAAAACGATCCTATCTGAACATCATGACTCAATGGGAAGGTCTCCCTGACAGTTTTGTCTATCCCTTTCCTCAATGCAGTAAATAATCAAGTGTACTTTGCATTGAATCTTGTTAAACCACTGTGGCATTTACCATTGAACTTAGTTAACTTGGTGTCTTATATGAATAAAATATACTGTTGCTCCTTTCTGGTGAGCGAAGTGCATCACTCTTTCTGCAACACTGAATGACAGAGCCCTTGGTCCTCACACGATCCTGAGGTAGAGCTCAGTAATTTGGAAGAAGATTTTACTGAAGGAGCCAGGATTTGTTCCCTTTTAAGATCCAAATACATGGATATAGGGGGTCATGTTTCTGATTAATCATTCCTACACCAGAAAACAAAGATCAGGACTCCAGGATGCTGGGCACTCTGGGGTGCATGACAAAACACAACCCCCTGACTTCAGAAAGCTCATGAAGGGGGACAGAAAGCCAGTTTTTCTTCCAGTTTTGGATTTACAGTGATGAATAGGAGTTTCTTAAAACACCAAATGCCCGCTCTTGTAAGGTAATGAGGGCAACAGAAGATCATAATTGTGTAGCAGTGACTTCACTATATCCAGTCATATCTCAGTGGTCTATTAGGTAAATTATGAAGTGCAACTGGGGGAAAACCTTACAGCACATGAAATAGAGGAGTTCAGACAAGATGAATTCATGAACCCATGTGTCTTAACCATCCATGAACCTATAAAATCATTTCCCAGTTCAGACTGCACCTGTCCCTTAAAATGCTCAAGAAACAAAAGAAATGAACCCATCAAAGAACCAACTTACCTTTTCCCCCTTTTCTCCTGCCTTTCCTGGGAGTCCAGGGCCTCCAGGCACACCCTGGAGAGAAAAAGAACTTTAAAGCTTAGAAGGTATTTTGTAGGTAGTATTGGATTTTAAACAAAGAGGCAGACCTGTGGGTTCAATACAGTTTATCTCAAGGATCAGTATCAGCTCTGTATTTCCCAGTACAGAAAACGTGTAATCCAGAGAACACAATGGAAGAGCTGTGTAACAGGTCCTGAAAGGAGGAATTTCTTTTTCAGTATAAAAAATAGCTGAACAGAAAAAGCAGAAACTGAGCTAGTACCAGATTTGTGCATTCTACCAGTAACTATTTATTTCATTTTGTGAAATTCTCAGCAGTTCCTAATATGCTACCAACAAGCCCCAATCACCACTTCTGTATCAGAGAAGCCAAAAGCCTCCCAGCACTGGGAAATGTAGCTCTGTTAATTTCTTCCTCTATTTCAGTTTTCAATCCTTTTAACATCTTGGCAGGTCTCAAAGGACTCTGTGTCGAAATATAGATGATTTAGAGCTCTAAATTAAATACTGTAACTTCCTAACCCACCAAAACATATTTTAGAATGGTACTCCATTTTAAGATGTGAAATCATGTCTTGGCACCATTAAGATTGGATTGACCTCAGAATGGATGTGATAATTATTTTCCTTTCTGCACCAGTAAAAATTATTTCCAACTATATTGGCTTTTATAGGAAATATATTGGTATTACTGGTATAGAAGTTTGCTTAATGGAATATGAAATTGAAAAGTTCTTAATTTTCAATATCACCTTTCAGTTTGAAATTAAATCACTACATTAATACAATTAAATCAAATGTATCTAAACAATTAGTAGAAGGGCAATTTAGGTTTCCTTGGATTGCCCAGGTAATAAACTATGGTTCTAATAGTGCTGTGTTCTAAATCCCTGTGCCTGAATACATCATATCCTGAGGACTAAATGCTGTTTTTCACCTACTCCACTCTAAGCCCAGTGAAACCCCAGGAACTAGAAAGAAAATTAGCTCCCTAGTGGAGCTGGGAGTAGAGTTAATCCAAAGATTTTTTTTTTTAGCCAATATGAAAAGTTTTATCATGCACAAATTAATAGTGATGAACTCCTAGGTAAGGGGGACACTGCATTGATTTTAAGGGTGTTCAGGTTCAAATGCCTACATGCTTTCATAATAAAAGTGTGAGTTTACCATGCTATTTTTATATCAGGAAGTCTTGTTTACAAAAGAAGAGGACAAAAGAAGAAAAGGCAAAGAAAACAAAACCAAAGACACAATAAACATTGACTTTTTCTCTTGAAGAGCTGGCAGCAAAAATTGCTTTTGACAATTTGGTGAGGAATGAAGTAGCCCTGTTCCTGCCCTTGATAGAATGAATATGAGAAGAAGGTTCATGGATACACCATTTCCAGGTGTCTCCAGATCTTTCAATTCAAGATTAATGAAACACAGCTTTTTGAACTTCATAGTAATCCCCATGGAAGGCAAAACTAAACACATTAAATAAAGAAATCAGGGCACAGGTGGGAAAACAAATACACTGGTGCACACTTACCACATTTCCTGGCAAGCCTCTTGGACCTGGGGGCCCTGCTGGTCCACTCAAACCCTGTTTTAAGAAAAATGAAGTGTATGTGTGCATGCATATATAAATCCCAAATTGTATCGCCATAGGAACAAGATGTTCCAAGTGAGATTGGATTTCATGTCAGACAGGGTGTTGTACATCAAGAAGGCAAAAAATTGTATGTTTGAAACTTTTTAGTGTAAAGAATAACGAAACAATACAAAACGGATAAAGGCTCTCTTTGGGAGCTTGAAGCTACCTTCTATCAAAAGAAATCCTAAATCTAGCTCACATACAGGAAGAAAAGTCTGGGCCAGAAACATCAGAAGAACACAGGAAAGAATGTTGATTTAATAATAAAAAAAATTCAGGTCAACAAAATATGCTTTGTTGACAATTCTACCTTTCTCTGCTGTGGGGAAAAAACCCAGAAAACACTCTTTTGCACTAAACTTTGGTGAAATAATACATGCAGAAGGTACAGTTTTGAATTGCAGGTCTTGATCCATTTGCAAGTCAAAGCTTTGTAGCATGAAAAAGCCCAAGTGTGTCCCCAAAATTTCATGGGAGACATTAGAGGACATAAAGTTGGGGATTTATGTCCCCATAGAGATGTATGTTTGAGGTTATCAGGCTATATTTAGAGGTTTCATAGAATCATACATTTGGGTTGGAAGGGACCTTAAGCATCATCTGGTTCCAAACCCTCTGTCATAAACAGGGACATCTTCCACTAGACCAGCTTGTTCTGGGCAACCTGTGACAGGGCTCCAATCCCTTCACAGGAAATATTTTCTTCCTAATACTAATCTAAACCTACTCTCAGTTTGAAGCCATTCCCCCTTGTCCTATCACTACTTGTCCTTGTAGAAAGTCCGTTCCCAGCTCTGTTGCTTTTCCTCTTTAGGCACTGAAAGGGGCTCTGAGATCTCCCTGGAGCCTTCTCTTCTCCAGGCTGAACAATCCCAATCCCCTCAGTCTTTGCTCATAGCAGAGATTTAAAGGTTTCCTCATTTCTGTGTTATTTACAGTCACTGGTCTATGAGCCAACAGAAACACTCAGAGCAGGAGCAGTCTGTGAAAGGATGGCAAGAAAAAAAAGGTGCCTGCAAATAGCTGCATTTCCATATCATTAACATCCTCTGAGTCATCAGGTTATAAAGAAAAAACGAAGGAATAGGGTTTTTGTGGAAGCAGCATGGTTTTGCCTTCTTTGTTTTGGTTTGCTTGTTTGGTTGGTTGGTTGTTTTTTTGTTGTTGTTTTTGTTTCTTTTGTTTATTTTCCTCCTCTCTTAAATACTAAGAGGTCCTTCAACCAAGAGTGAACGACACCTGAAAATGGGCAGTTCAGGGTTTAGGATCAAAGGACTCCTTAGGGATAATGTCTAAGCACAAGCCCAAGAAAGAAAACCATAAACACAAAGTTGGAAGAAGAAATTTCAGTGCTCTGGGACACATCATTTGGATTTCCTATTCCTTCCTTCTCCTAATCGCAGTCATCCCCTCTCTCAATCATTATTTCAAACAGTTCTTCAGTGTTTCTTCCTTCTTTGCTTGCAGAAAAAGTCTGTGGCCTTTTATTCAGCTGCAAAGGTCTTATACGCTCTCACAATAATAAAACTTGACTGGAATCCTTTGTGGTTCCTAAGCACACAGACAGACAAGAGCAACACTCCCTACAACAAATGCCTTGAAGAGGGGTGTGGGATGAGTCTTCTGGATGAGCCTGTATTAAAAAAAAAATAGCAGGATTGACAGTGAAGCCAAAAAGCAGCCCTGATCAAAAACCAATTCCTGCTGCTGCTGAGCAGTGAGCTCCCTGCTCCAGCTGGCTGCCTGAGCTGGACTGACATTGCCATGCAGACACACTCATCACTCAGAAAAGGGTGTTTTGTTAGGCAGGGAGAGATTTGAGCAGGAAAAGATGCGCAGTGCTGAGCTGGGCTGAATGAAGCATTGATCTGTTTGGAGCAGATGGTCCTGTTTGCCCACAAACAACCTGTTCCAGCTGTGGATTAGGATGTGCCCTGTGGCCAAGCAGCCTGGGACTGCAAATCCACAAGATGTTGATGTCAGTGTCATTTCAGGTGTGTTACTCTCAAGGGAAAAAGCAGCAAGGGAAGCAGTTACTCACAGTTTCTCCAGGGGCTCCAGCCTCTCCTCGGGCTCCTTTCTCCCCCTTTGCACCCTGTGCAGAAAGGAGAGATACCAGCTGATTAGACATGGAAGGAGACCTCCTGCCAGACAAAAAGATTTCAAGATGCCTGAATATGTACTAGGCAATGGTTTTGGTTAACCAATTCACAGAGGAGTTGATGGCTGAGGAAATAGCTCCCAATTCTCTATGCGGCAAGAAAAAGAACTATAAAAATAAAACTCTGAGACTTGGTAAGAGTTACTAATGACTGATCAGCTCAGATGCTGTTTTTCAGCACAGGATGCTGAAACCTGCAGGTATTCATCTGGGTGAAACTCCTTCCTATCCTCAGGCCTACCAGCTACCTAATTTCCAGCTGAACTTTGATGGTCTCCCTTCACGGAAGACTTGCCTACAGTTCCAAAATAAAAACATCAGTCATTTAGAAGTGGTAAAAATAGATCCCCATGCAGAGGTTTTGTCCTGAGCATACATATCAGAGAGCCCTTTCTGAAGAATTTTTTGCAGGATAAAATCTACTCACTGAACTGTCTCCCATTCAGCAGATGTTAGTTAAAGTTGCATGGCATGACTGTATTTTTTCTTGCATTTTTGAGGGGTTGGTATTGTTTGGTTTACTTTCTTGGGTTTTTTTTTGTGTAGGTTTTTGTGGGTTTTTTTTTTTTTGGTTTATTTTATTTTTTTGGTTGGTTGGTTTGTTTGTTTTTTTTGACTGCTCAGACTGCTGTTAAGGTGTTGACGCCCAGATATTACTGATTGTATATGTTGGGCACAACACATATGATGGCAGAGTGAACACCTACCTCATGTTGAATGGAAACACCTCAGTGTTGATTTGAAATAGTTTTGTGTGACCCAATACATTTTCTGAAGATGGTTGAGACTATATAACCATTTCACATGAGCCACTGGTCATTCTGGGCCAGATGAGCTGGGGTTGAATCTGACTGTAATGTCTTGAAAATGTACTGCAGTGACTTATCTGCAAGACTTGTGGTTTGGAAGCAGCAGTTCAAGATTTCCTCTTGAAGAACCATGAAGCTAGAAGAAGTCTCAGACAATACTAATCATGCTACAAAGATACTGTACTTCTCAGCTGATTTTTCTCCTGCTGTCCTGCAGTCCAATAGAAGTAAATACCTCTACAGAACTCCCTGAACTTAGGACAGTAAGTCTCTTTTTTTCTGAGAAAAAACGAATGGGCTGCTGGTGCATACAGGAAGGATTCTTTACAATGATATAGACCTTGAAGGCACTCTGCTCTAGTCATGTCAAAGATTTCCTTCAAGGTCCCTCTTACCTGTAATCCTGCAGGTCCTGGCACACCTTGCTCACCTGGGACCCCAGGTAATCCCTGCAAAACAGAGAGAGAGGTAAAGGAGCTCCTTCCACAGAGAGAAGGATGTGTGATTTTTACAGAGGTTATCACTGCACAGGGCTCTGTTTCTTCTGGGAGCTCCATCCAGAACAAGAGAGTCCAGAATACAAATGCAGTACCCAAATGCACAATTTAGCTGGGCCACATCACTTCAAAACCCCTTACAAAATTCTGCACATAAATTACTGCCAGCCAAGTTCTGTCTAGCAAATCCTCTGGTCCCCTTTTCAGCTGCTAAGGCCCAGAACTATAGATTAGGTGCTTAAACTCCAGCAGTCATGTAGCTTCCTCTACAGGCAGTACAAAGATAAGCACCACTGTAGCTATTTCTGATGAGAGAAGCATCTCAGCTACAGAAGGAGCATGTCCCACCCTCTCCCTCCAAAACTGACCACTCTCATGTCCTCTTCTTGCTAAAGTTCAAAGCCAATTGAAGACACACTTGGCTGTACTTACAGGTTCTCCACTCATTCCTCGATCTCCTTTGTCCCCTTTTGGTCCAGGTTCACCCTGATATAAAACAGTAAGACAAAGAGAGAAATAAAAGCTATTTCCAGGACTGGATCTCACACTCAATCAGTTATCCATTTCTGACACAAAGTAGCTGCTTCAAAGGACTTTGAGGTCAATGAGTCAAACCTGAATGCCACACTAAGACATGGAGATCACTGTCTACGGTTCTTGGTCTGTTCTGATACTATCTGAAAAAAATAGTCAGCTTAAAAGGAGAACACTTTGCCCTCATGCAGAAGAGTACAGAATATACCCAAAACAAACAAAAAAAAAATCAATCTCTAATGTTTTATAAGGCCACATGATATGACCAATAGCAAAAGCACCAGTGCCACTGCACTACCTCTCTGTAGGATCACGGCCCTAATGTCATTCTACAATGACCCCAGATAAAGACAGTTCCCAATTCCTCCCTTATAAAAGAGAAGTGTTCAGTGATCATCTGGAGCATTTCCAGAGGTGTGCACTGCACAGCTATTCCTGATCTCTAGTTCTATTAACATCTCTATATACTCATGCAGCTTCCTCTCCCTCCTGCAATGTCAGTACATTTTTTCATGCACCACCATCACTGCCTAATATGATTAATTTATTCCTGTTCTTCCTCCTTACAGTAAATTGAATATGCATTCAGACAGAAGTTCATCAGCTTTGTCCTGTGGTCTAGAGCAATAATCAATAAATCCATATTTCTGCTTTTTATAAATTGAAAAGGAAAGCACACAATTATGCAACTAGCTGGAATAAACCAGGCACTACATGAATACTCACCTTTGTATATTGTTATAAACATACGTATTCAGGCAACAGCAATCATTACTTATTCATTATTTATCACACCAAGTGTTTCAATTATGCAATCAAGAAAGAGTAAGAACATCAGTGATTTAAGATACACACACAAGCAAGGAACAGTTATCAGCCAAAATGCAGAGCCAGACAAATCAGCCTGAATTTTATTTACATCTGCTATTTGCCAATCATTTCTGCAACACCTGGGAATTCACAGTCCATTTTCAAATTATTCTCTAACAGACAAAATAAGTGTAGCTGCATAAATATTACTTATGCTTGTATTTATTATGCATTATGAATAAATATTATCATCTGTGATAAATAATGGGAGGAATTTTACTCTGCAAGTAGCATCTCATTAGATCGACTTTTAATCAGGCAGTCCATGATGCCATCTAGTGTCCTTCAGAAAGACATCAGGATCACCTAAAGCAGCTCAGGCAAAGGGTCTAAAGTTGCATACTTGTATGTTTGTGCCTGGAAGTTGTTTTGTGTAATTATATTTCAAATTCTGAAACTCTTTTGAGAGAGCAGAATGACAAAGCACAGACATAGGTCAGTACATTTGTAGGCAGGGATGATGTTACTGAGTGAGAGTAAGGATTTATATTACCAGGGAAAACAAAACTGCAAAGGGAAGAAATAACGCAGAAGGCTTTTAAAGGGGGAAAGTTTTCAAAACTTTCATTTCTTCCACATTTTCCTTGATACTTGACTTGTACAGTAGTGCAAAATCTAACAGCCACAGACACAGGCAGAGGAAGGATTTTTTCATAGATTCATACAATGGTTTAGGGAGCAAGGGACCCTGAAATCATCTAATTCCAACCCCTCTGCCATTGGAAAAGATGCCACCCACTAGACCAGGTTGCTCAGAGCCCCACCCAACGTGGCCTTGAATATTTCCAGGCATGGGCCACCCACACATTCTCTGGACAACCTGTGCCAGTGTCTCAACACTCTCACAGTAAAGAACTACTTGCAAATACCTAATGTAAACCTGCCCTCTGACAGTTTAAAGCCTCTGATCTTTGTGGCCTCCGCTGGATTTACTCCAAGAGATCCAAGGTGTCCTAGTTTTGGGGGCTCCAGAGCTGGATGCAGCACTCCAGGAGGGGTCTCACCCCAGAGCAGAGGGATAGAACCACCTCCCTCAACTTGCTGGCCATTGCTTCAGCTCAGGACACAACTGGGTTTTGTTCACAGGACCTACCTGCAAATCTGCCTGCAAGTCCTTTCAAGTTTGCCAAATCCATGACTCTCTGCCAAAGCTGTTAATACTGCCTGCTAGTGCTGCCCACTGGCACCTGCTCTTAATCCATTGCCACCCACTTCTAACCTACACCTCAGTGCACAGAAGAGACACGGTGACAGCTGACAGCTGCCACCAGCCTGGCCCAGAAAGGGACTTACAGCTTCCATGGCCGGCTCTCAGCAGTGTCCTCCTGTAGCCTCAATTATGCCTTAGTAATTCCTGTCCTACATAAAGGAAACAAATGCATTGGGGGTTCAGCTGTACTTGGCCACAGAGACAGAAGGCCAAGTGAGAAGCCACCTCTTTTTTACTGCTTTTGCCTCTTTCCAGCCATTATATTTGATCACCACTGTGGTTCTCTCACCCCATCTCCAAGAATATTTCATGGTCCTAACTGACTAGCTTAAATATATATGAAATAGCTCCGTGGTGCAACGCAACACACAGTCAATGGGAAGCAATGGCAAGGATTGGTTTCTGGAGAGCACATGACAACTGTCAGCACCCTGCTGGTCCTGCCACCTCTGTAGTATTACCCATGACACTCACTTAAAGCTCATGACCTACTTCTGACACTTTAATTTGTACACCTGTACACCCAAGGTAACTATTCTCACCTCTCCTTCTCCTCCCTCAAAGGGCTATGTGCAGAGCTGGGCTGTGGCAGATGTCACCACAGTTGTCTTGCACATGGAGAAATCCCAGAAAATGGAACAGCTGACACACTTCAAGTCTTTTATTTCTTACTGTCTTGCAGCTCATTTAGAAGAGCAGTGTACTCAAAGCAAAAGAAAAAATTCCTTCTGTGACTGTAACACTACAAAGACCACAAAGATATCATTGTTCTGCATGTTTCCTTAGAGTGTATGCATATATATATATAAGCACAAACTTTGAGTAAAGGGGAAAAGCAAGCCAATGAAATCTTGTATCATTTTCCAGTACTACTTCACATCCTTATTTCCTTCCTCAGCCTCTGTAAAACCTGGCATAAATGTTTTATTTCTAATGGCACTCCTACAGCCTACCTCTGCCATCCATGAAACCTCCTGATCTGCAACAAACTTATTCACAGATCATGTTATGTCATTTATTTCCCACTAGATGCTGCAAATGGGAACTAAATCTTCATTTTAGACTCAGTTTAAGAGGCTGGGATAGCACACAGCTCTGTCCCAGCCACAGCTGGCTTGAACTGCTGATCTTACCAGCACAGATTTGGACTTCTCAATATAGCTGGTTACAGTATGAGGATGTCCAGAACCAGATTCAGTCTGAGTTCTTTACTGAAAGCATTTAAATAACGCAGAAAACTCTAAGGACTGTGTGTCTATCACATGCAAGAAAGGATAAGTCAGAGGCCATATTTATTAGAGATGTTACTTACAGGAATCCTGGGATGGGGAGTGAAGAAGGCTGTCTGGAACAAAAACCAGAGTTAAAAACAGGATAGCCTGTTTTCCTTAAAATGCAGTAGTTTACATATACTCCTGTCATTACAGACTGCACATTCCGTACATCCATAAGTAGGTTTATTAAAGAGCAACCCATTGTAACATCTGGGTGTTTGGAAAGAAGCCCATAAATATCTTACATATGCCAGAATATTTGAAATATGAACATAAACTCAAGACTATCCTGTGTGTGCTACCATGATGAAAAAACAATCAATCTTTAAACTTTATAGCAATTTTACTCCTAGCAATCTCCAAATCACTTTTCCACTTGGAGCCATCTTCTGTATTATTAAATTTCCTGATACCATGATTGGGCTTGGTGTGTCCTCCCTTTGCTTTGTACTATGTACATGAAATCCCAATGGGAATACACAGTCATTCTGAAGGAGTAGCCACAAAAAGAAATTATTAAATTTTGTAGAAAGAGACAGTATCTTTTCTCAAAGCTGATAAAATTTTGCAGAAAAAAATAGACTTTGATGACATGAAGACATGTCAAAAGCATTACCCACTTTAACAACTGAAACAGTGCCCGGTTGCACCCTAGATCAGTTGGGGGAGCATGGCCAAGACATTATGTTATTCAACACCACCTTATGCCACTGCCAGGGGTGGAAGAAAGGGGTTCTTCCTCTCACTTTGGAGAAGGGAAGACAGTCCCTTTCCACTGGAGCAAGTGAGGCAGATGGAGCAGTGGGATAATGCTGGTCCTGACTGGAGTGAGCATTTTGGGTGGCATGGCTGCAGTCAGATCAAGCTCCACACTCCCTCTTTTGTCCACTTTTGTTATTAACATTATTGCTGTTATTGTTTGTTTCGTTATCTTACTGATGTTTCCATAAATTGCTCTTTTCCCAACCCTCAATCTTGTGCATCCATTTCTCCTCTCTGGCCACAAGTGGGTGGAAGAGGGGAGAAGGGGAAGTGAGTGACCAGAGGGTGCTTTTGGGGTTTTTGGGAGCTCAGGGGCGGTAAACTGGGGAATTCCATTCCTAAAACATGACAAATAGAAATTATTTCTCCCTACAAACACAGGAAGCCTGAGCAGTTGTATGCACATCTCCATGTCCAGCCAAGTTGCATTTTGTTTGTGAGCTGCCTTTTCTGCCTTTACTAACACAGATTAATCTTTGGTGTTGTGATTGGGTCATTCTTGTCTGATACATGTGGAATCTTTCTACACAAAGCACCATGAAGTGCTACGGCATAGACTGAGGCCTAATTAATGGCAAGGAATAAATGACAGCACTTTCTCCATTGCTGTGTCAAGGTCTTTAGGCACTCGATTTTCACCAGCAGACCTGTGAATGAGGCAGTTGTATCCAGCTGTGATGAACAGAGCTGATGAGAGGATGTCTTGGAGGATCTGTGACTGGCATAAAAGTCCTCCAAGTCGCAATGATGGTGCTTATTCCAGGTTTTCTCAGAGGGAACTCGTAAGTTTGTGTGGGTGCTGACTTAATCACCTGTGAACTTCATTGTAATTATACTCAGGCTCCCCAAAGTAACTTTGCATCTTCATTTTGAAAGCAATAAATTTATGTATTCTTGGTCTGTTTTTGCAAAGAGGCAGAGGAAGGTATCACCTCATCAAAAAATAAAAAGACCAAATGCACCTTGATATTGCTTCTCTGAAACAAAAGGAGATCATCTCAGAGTAAACAGGTTCCAAAGTTTCTGCAGTGAAGTACTAAACTTGAAAATCTTTTCTGAGGAATTTATGTGGAGGAGGTGCAATGGTGCCTTAAATATTGTTACATCATCAAACAAAATGTTACTTACTGTTCCAGGTAAGCCTGGGGGTCCAGGGGAACCTGTGTCACCCTGGAGAGAATAAAAAAATGTAACCAATTACATAAAAAGATTCCCAAATAAAACTCAGCATTATTATTTAGAAGATGCAGCATTGTCAGATGAGTTGTAACCCAACCCCCAGCTCAGTGACACTGCTGGACAGAATTTTTGCCGTCTTTGATTTGTTGCATGCAGGATTCTCATTCTGTCATCTTCATCCATCTATGATTTTATTGTTGACCTAACTTCACAGGCTGATGATTTTCTAAAGTTGCCTCATCCAGTTTAGGATATGGAGTTTAATTTGCTTTTTAAATTGAAGTTGACCAAAAGTCTTGACTGGAAAACATGTTTTAGCTGAACATTTTTCATTGATAAAAAAAAAAAATCTTTTTCATCAAATATGTAAGTTGCTAAATCCATTTCTCTCCTAATTTTGAGTTTAAACTACACAGTTGCTGGAGGATCTGAGCACTGGCATTGACCTTCCTGAGGGCTGTGATCCACCAACACCTGTCCCCTGACACTTGAAAGCCAAAAACTTCCAATAACACTTGTTAACCTCCCAGGTATAGGACCTTAAGGTACCTCACTGATGTCAGTGGACCACCCATGAGAGAATTCCCACCTCCACAGGTGGTGAAAGTCACTGATAAACTGAGGACTGATGGAAGAACCCACATCCTCAATGTTACTGCCTCTGTAATGAGGGCAGTTTTTCCACTATACGCATACAAGCACCTGCAAGGTCAGTGCTTCTTCTTCACTTTCATGTTCACAAGGGTTGAATGTAAATTTTGGTGGATGTTATCTTTCTGCACTTCTCTCACTTTTACTAAAATTAATGGTGTTGTGATGGCAGAAGACCAGACTTTTCCTTAAGTTATAGTTCTATCCCCCCACAGACAGGCATAGAAAAATTTTTAAATTTTAGTTCCAAGATCATTTATATCAGTGTAGTGGTTTGAATTTGTTAATTTTATTTTATTTTGTTTAAATTTTTGTTCTGAGATAGGATTAGGAGTGAAAACAAGGTAGGGTTAAAATTTAAAAGGTGCAAAGAAAATTTTTATTAATAAGTTTAAAAGAATAATAAGATTTAGAATAAAATACATAGATCATTTTCCTCCTTTTTTATAATTTTTTAAAAATAATAGTATGTAGAACTATTTTAGTTAGTTATTAATTTAAGAATTTTTTTAGTTTATTTTAGGGAGAGAAGGANTAGGGATTTTTCTATAAGAAAGAAAAAAAACAGTTTTTTGTGGTTTTGTTTTTTATGAATATCAGTTGTTTAGGAATTTGTAATTGTGAAATTCCTCCCACTTCTATAGATTTTACATAGCCATGTTTTGGGGCTATGTTAACTTTATGGGGTATTATTTTTAAGGATGAGTTGTTTATAAGTAAAGGGGTTTTAAAATTTATTTTTAAAGCTATTTTTATTTTTGGGAATAGAGGAGTTTTTTCTCTTTTTGGATAAAGGGTTTTTATTTTTTGTTTCTTTGTTTATATATTTATAAAATTATTTGTGTAGTTAGTAAAAATGGTTTTGTTCATGTTTTATAGTGTTGAATGTTTTATTTGTTTATGTTTTTTTATGTTTTAAAGGGATTTTTAGTATATTACAGTTTATTTTTATCATTTATAGAGGAAATTTTAGGCCAGAAGAGAAAAGGAAACTTTCTGGAGTTTGTTCCCTTCAAAATGTGAAATCACAGAGGTGGACTAAGTCTTCTAATTGGTTTCTTAGGCTGCCAATAACCAAACCAGCCTCTGATTGGTCCCACCAAGCCACAGAGGAAGTCCCCAGGGAGAAAATTTCACTGGGTGCCCTCCTCCCCCCCACCAAAGCACCAACCCATGCCAAACCAGCACAATAAGCCAATTAGAAAACTGAAAAAATAATAAATTTTTAACAAAATAAAATTTTTAAAAAAATTCCTTGAATTAATGAAATTGTCCTTAATTTCATCAGATTTCATTGCTCAATAAATTATTGTCTCCATCCCACACATAGCTTTTTCTGCAGCTTCTCTGTAAAGTTCAGCTAAAAGTCTTCCAAATTTTCTAGTCTTCCTCAGATAGCCTCCTCTACCACTTGTATCTGCCCCTTTGTCTGTTTTCCTCTCTTGTCTATGGAAGGTCATGGTCATTTCATGACTTACCTTTTCTCCTCTTTCACCTTTCATTGCTGGGAGACCATCTCTTCCTTTTTCTCCCTAAAAACAGGGAAAGGAAAGCAGGAAATATGCACGTTTTGATTTGAATGCATCAGCCTCACTAAAATATTTTACACTTCATTCATCTTACCCATCTTCCAAAATGTGGAGCAAACAATTAAAAATGTAACATTTTGAAGATGGCTTCAAAAATCCACCATATTATCAAAAAAAATTAATATAAATTGATTTCACAGAAAGGAAAGCACTAATTGTAAAATAACTTGCTTGTAGAAGATCCTACTGCCCGATGCAGTTATAAAAAAGCAGAGGTTTTTTTTTTTTTTTTACAATTGGAAAAGAGAGGCAGCAAACCAGCAGTTAAGACCCAGAGTGAATATTCATATTTTCAGTTTGGGTTGGAAGGTACCTTAAAGACCATTTAGTTTCAAACCCCTGCCATGAATATATTCTGTGTTCTGTGCTCTACAAGGCATATAATGGAGCAAATTGCAGGGAAAAACCTCAGTTGATTTTAGATCCCTCTTGATCATATTCAAGCATGTCATCAGTTATCAGGATTACAGACCTCACTTATGTGGCTACATTTACTGTCAGGCCCCTGACCCAAATATTTCCCAGTATGAAGATGCTTCCAGAGTTCTGCAGCTACCCAGAGGAAGCAGCTGATACCAGGACTTGGGTAAAAGTTAAGCCATCAGAAAATAATTCAGCCATCTGAAGCCTTTTCCAGGGCTCAGTGACGAAGGCAGATTAGTAATTTTTTGTTGTTATCAAGAATTTCAAATGTCCTTAAATCAGGCAAGTAATTATGAAAGTGAGTTCTAAAGTGAAATCTAACCTCTAGAGTCCTAAAGTTTTCTAGTGCCTCACAAGCAGCATGGCACAACTCTTCACATTTAGGATAGGCCCTGTTCATTAGCACCTCTGTGTAAATTGGGAACAGTCAGAAGGCAGAGAACACCTTTTGGGTAACCTTGCAGATTGCCAATCAGCTGCTCACCACAGCCGACCGTCACACAAAGGGCCAACATAATCTAGGGGCACTCAAGATAAGTCCTTCTTATGCAAAATAGCCATAAAAAAAGATCAATTTGTGGCTCAAAGTCACTCACCCGGTCTCCTTTTTCTCCTCTTAGTCCAGGTAAGCCCCTAGGACCAGGAAAACCTGCTTCGCCCTGGAAATAAGACAAAGTGTGTGAAATCTGAATGCCATAAGACAGACCCTACCTGAGTTTTCTCACGAGATTGATTGTAGATGCAGTTTGCTGAGACAGAATCAGATTAGTTTGATTATCAAATAATTTGTAACTTTTTTTTAAACCATTACTTAAAGCAGCAATTAAGACTTCTCTGATTTTGCCTGTTAACCAATGCCACAGAATTTAGGACATATTTCCTTCATGGTTCTCCATAGCAGGACCAAGTAAGCAAATAAAAGCAGAAAAATAAAATATGACTTTTATTTTAATTTTTAATGATCTGGTATATCTGGAAATGCAAAAACTGCAGTGTATCAATCTGAACAGTACAGATGTCACCTGATGAACAGATCTAGAAGTATCTGAGTGCACTACTGCACATTTGGGTTTATTTCTGTTTGAACATAATGTTTAAGTTTCTACTTAATAATACTTGTTACTGGAGTAACTATGCTCTCTGTGTCATGTGGTTTCTCCTAAATATATCAAGTACTCTCAAATTTAGCTCCCAGTTGACCCAGTTTGTAATCTGAAAATAAGCCTGTAGTTTCCTATTTATAATTCTTTTCTATCTGAATTTATAGTGCAATGTCACGAAGGAGATCAGTCATGGGCAGGACCCAAATTCAATGAGTCTTGTACAAATACTGTACTAGGAAAAGGTAATCCCTGCTCTAAAGAGATTATCTCTTATATGGAGAGCAAAAGATTATCATGGTAGAGGTGCAATGGGTCTGACAAAATCTGATGAGGAACAAGATGCTGTGATAACTGAGGATGACTAAGAACATCCAGGTGATGTTGGGAGAATTTTAAAGAAAGTGACATTTGGTGACAGATGGAGTGGTGCTTTCTCAGAGCCACCGTGGGACCCTGGCTATCACAGAATCATAGAATGGTTTGGGTTGGAAGGGACCCTAAAGATCTTCTAGTTCCAGCCCTCTGCCATAGGCAGGGACACCTTCTCCTTAACCAGGCTGCCCAACAACACATCCAGTCTGGCCTTGGACACTTCCAGGAATGGAAATGACAGTGAGAGCCCAGCAATTCCAGAGATTCAGAAAACAATCAGAGCGTCTAACATTGAGGGAGACAGAGGAGAATTTAGAAGGAAAATAAAAACATGGTATAAATTTGGCCTCTGAAAAGGTCCTGAAGCAAAATATCCATGAGTTTGTATAACACAAATCAGACAATGTGGATTTGTTAAAAACTAATATCAAACCCATCTACTTCCCTCCACAGACACAAAAACTAAGCAGACAAGAAAAAATCATTTTTATGATGTATCTTGACTCTAGCAAAATATCTGACATAAGCCAACATGAGATGTTCTCATCTGTAACCACAGAAATGTAGTGTAGAATGGTCTCTGGAGGGTAGCGTATATCTGAATGAAGAAACAGCATTCCTACAAATGCCATTAGCAACTTACTGTCAAAATTCAGAGAATATATGAAGTGAAGCCCTCTCAGGGACAGCACTATTCAACTTACAACAGGAAGGAGAACATTTATGAAACATGTGGAGAACATCACACTGTGGAGAGAGGGGCAAATGTCTTGGAAGGCGGTGCTAAAATTCAAAACAGCCCTGTGTGGGGAGATGATTCAGACCAAGGGACAGTGTTCTGGTTGGGGCCTGGCCCTTTGTTACATTTGGACCAATCCTGCCTGGAAACTTCAAGCCTGGTAGTTTATTTGCCCAGCTACAGTGAGATAACATCAAGGAACGGTACAGAAACCACTCCACCCTTGGAGCCTTATGAAAACACTCCTGAGGAATCATGGAATTGTTTACACATGCTGTGGTGATTTCCCCTTACTTGGGACACTAGGTAAGGATACTTTCCTGGGAACTGATTGATACCTATCAGGCAAATTATAAGGACTTTTGGAATAGCAGCAGCACCATCCAGACTCACAGGGTGGGGTAATTGTTATTAACTTGATGAGTGCCTTATCCCAGTAAACCTCAATTTGTGCCTCAGACTTGTAGCTTTATTCCATGAATCATAGAATCATTAGGGTTGGAAAAGACCTCTAAGATCAACCATAAGTCTCATCCATACAACTGTTGCACCTTCAATCACAGATGCAAATGACATGCACAGATTTTGTCATTGGCAAATGGCTTTGTTATCTCATGTGGTCACTTGCTGTTGTTTTGACAGGTAGGGTTTGCTGTTAAGGCCGTTTTTCCTGCTCACCTGCTCACCAGGTTGGCCAGGGCTCCCTGGTTCACCCTGGAAAAAAAAAAGAAGCAAATCTGATACAATGTAAGGACTTGACCCTTTGGTAAGAACACTTCCTCATTAGCAAAATGTGGTCCCTACTGGTCCATGTTGTTCTACCTACATCCCACAGAACTCTGAAATTGCCATTCTGATGGCTTGGGAACACAGACTGCAGGGAGCCAACACAAGGTCCAGGTTAAATCTCCCTGCACACTAGACTTGAGAGAGGAGCATCAAACAAGGGTTGGTATTTCGGAACACCATGAAAGTCAGTGAACCCCATCTGCTCATCCTCTCATGTCTCCAACTTCAGAGGAATCTTATTCTCCTGACTTCAGTGTAATATCTTCCAAAATCATACCTCGGTTGACTCAGTGGATACAGCAGATTATGAAATACAATCCCTTACCTTAGAGCCAGCTTTTCCAGGAAAGCCTTCCTCACCCTTTTCCCCTCGTTCTCCCTGCAGGGAATACAAGAGATCAATACCCAAACTCCTCTGGTGTTTGTGCAGCACATTTGCAGTCAATGGTGAGGAATATTTTAACTCAGCTCCTCAGGATCAGCTTGAGGGTGTGTGCTGGTTTGAGACTGATTGACATTTTAGTGGGCAGGAAGTGACTACCCCTGGAAGTGAGGTTTGCTTGTGAATTTCCCCTGGGTCCGGTGTAGGGCCAATTGTGGGCCAGTGTTGAGGACTGACAGGGGGATGGGCCAACCAAATGTGAAATACGCCTCTGTAGATACACATTTTGAGACAAAGATTGCCGGGGAATCCCTCTCTTGCATTGAACAGGTACAGATGGTACAGAGGTGCTCTGCAGCTCTGGCCTGGTCCCTCCCCCATGGGCCTACAGGGGCCTATGGGGGGCTGGGCTGGGCCGGGCTGGCGGAGCAGGGTGGGCCCCTTCTTCTGAGGGATCCGGCCCTGCAGAGGGGGAGGATGAGAGAGATTGGAGCCAGCCCGGCAGAGGGGGAAGGAAAGGAGGGACGGGCTTTCCCCAGCCTGACTGAGGAGAAGAATTCCCCCCACTCTCTCCCCAGCGTGGAGCTGAGAGATCTTTGCTGTCCCCCCCTGCTCTTCCAGGTGGCTGCTCAAGGACATCTTATCTATCAGCTTCAGCCACTGGCAGAGGTCCCGGATTTTAACCTTGTCTTGCTTAGACGGACTTTTTAAAGCATTCCTGCTCAAAATTAAAAGGGAACAGTACTGAAGGAGATGTGAGAGATATGGCCTGGGACCAGATGTCAAGGAAAAGACAGGAAAGAATCCAAAGTGGGAAGGAAGAATGAAGAAGTGAGCCAGGTTGGCATGGACTTCTCTTTCAAAGCCATAGAGAATGGACTGGATGCTTTCATAACATGCAGAATGCTTTTTTAGGGAGATGTCCTAGTCCTGTGGGGAGTGCTGATGTAGCACTGATTTAATGAGGTCCCCAGCCCCAGGGACAAGGAGAAGAACCTGTTTCCTGAGATGAAGATAGAACCAATGAGGAGAACTTTTGTTTTGGACTAGGAAAAGACATTCTTAAACTTTAAGGTAAAGCTGACATGGCCCATGGGCAGTTGTGAAGAAGGCTGTCTTCATGGGAGATGCTTCACAATGCCAAATCCCCGCGTGGGTCATTTGTGAAGTTGCTGGCCACGAGAGGACTGATATCTTGTGGAATCTGTGGTATGCAGGAGAGACTCTGCTCTTCCTTGATGGTTTGGGGAGATGATTGTTCAGGGTGTGGATTGACTGAAAATCCTAGGTTTTGTCTTTTTATGTTGTCAGTGGGAGAGTCAGTGGTCGGTGGGGGGAGGATGGATGCTTTGAAAGTTTCATTCTGGTTCTTGGTTTTCCTTCCTTTTTAGTGTTAGTTAATAAAGGTTTTTTTATACTTTAAGTTTGGGTGGCTGTGCTCCTATCTCACAGCAGAAATTGAGAAAAATATATTTTCATTGGTGCACTGACCCTTGGCTGGTGCCAAATCATGACATTCTTGGTTCCCTGACCAGGAAACCGAAATTGGTAAATAAAACCATGACAGGGTGTAAATGGAGTCGTATGAGAATATGCTTCCTGGAATGTTTTTCCATTCTAGTGCCATTTGCAATCACATCTGCAGCACCCTTCTGGAGGATTTCTGGAATAACTAAATTCCTTATGCTTGAGAGAGGAGCACAGTTACATTAAAGACGTCCGTAGCAAATTACCTGGAAAAAAATAGCTCCATTCAATTTCTTCAAACTGTATGTGATTAGAAAGTTAGAAAGCATTAAAAAAAAACATAAAATGTTGGGACTGTGGCCTTGGTCACTGGATCCATTATGTAAATACTTTAAAATGGATCTTCCAGTGTGAGTGGCGTCAGCATGGACAGTAGAGGCTGCAGTGGTTGAAATGTAGCTACATAGCTGGGAAGTGCAGTAAGTACTACACAGATGTGTGGATAAAATCCAAGGTTTATTTGCCATCAGAAATATGTTATCGGCTGCATATTCCTCACCTTTTTTCATCAATAAATGGGAGCTGGGGACTCTGCTAGACCTGGGATCAAGAATCAGAAGCAAGAAAACCTCTACCAATGCAATCTAAGGCAACAGATGGTTAAGAGCTGTTTTCTTTAACATAATAGTCTTTAATATAATCATCATGCCCAAACTAGTTTGGCCTTTGTAGTCAAAACATTGTATCTTTCTTTGACCTTTATTTGCAGGGGGATGAGAAGTCAAGTGCCTCCTATCTCTGCATTTACTATCTCCCCTGTTCCAATGCAGAGACTATGGAGGAGACAATTCTCCTTCCCAAGCCATTATTTGGAGAAGCTTTCAAATGGGGCATAAGAAGTAGGAAATTATAAAGAACCAACTTTCTGCCACACAGACCTAGAGAAGGCTCAGGGGGATGGCATCTCTTCTTTCCAGCCCTTCAGGGAGGAAAGAAGGGAACATCTTTGGAGCCTGCTACACTTCTTTGTGCCTTGGATATATGCCTTGCCTTGCCAGAGTCACTGGATTTCCTGAGGGACTGCAATGCCCAGCTGTGTTTTTCCTGCTTCCCTTGCTTGCTCACCCCAATGATCTGCCCAGGTAAGCAGCTGAATCCCAGTGTCTGTGATGCCACTTGCCTTTTGACCTGGAAGCCCCGGAAGCCCATTGAGCCCATCTTTGCCAGGCAGCCCCTAAACAAGAGGAAAACAAGCAATAAGTGCCAGTTATTTAAATTGTTACCAGCAAACTCAGCATAAGTATGCTCAGTTCATCCCTCCTGCCACCCACCTAAGAAAAGAAGAACCCCCTCATGCATTTTGGTTTAATTTTTTTTCCCTACTATGTCGCAAAAGACACAAAAATTCTCACACTGTACATATATGCTCTGCCCTTTCTTTCCATATACCAGTTTTAGTGAAGGACCACTGGATGTCAGCATTGTTACAGAGAAACTCCAGTATAGAGCTTTTAGGTACCGAGGATCTTTATTTATTTTTATGTCTCTTACTTACATTTTAACTTATTCTCTATAAGTCCTTATTATCTATAAGTATTTTTTAACATCTATTTCTCCTTTTAAATCTTGGTAATTTCTTATACAGTAGATAGACACCTAAAATTAAATTATATAGCACATAGTGACAGAGTGGTTCGGCAAGATAAGAATTAAAATTACTTCCTGTAATGCATTTTAAATGGTGAGAAAAAGTTTTCTTCCCTTTTCCAAGTGTCAGTCAATCCACACAAACTGCAGGGCTGTAGGTGGCAATTCTGTACTAAGTATTTAATAATTCAGCTTTTATGACTTAATGTCAGCAGAAATTTCTACACTCTGCTAAATCTGAGATTTTAATCATGAGTTATTTGGCCTGATTCAGGAAATTCCAAGTTTGGAAAAACAATACTGTGTCAAATGCAAAAGGAATTTTGAAAGGTATCATTCAAAGAAAATATCATGATTCAATTCCATAGGAATAATAGGGCTGCACCTGGTAAAATTCTTATTCACAAAAGATATCTGCGATTAATTTCTGGATTTAAAGGAACAGTATTGGAGCCCATGTGAAAACCTTGTGTGCAGACAAGATGTGGGAAACAAAGCAGACTTGAGAATTAAACTCTCTGAAGTAATGAAGAGCTATGAGGTGATGGAAACAGTTCCTCAATACTTACAGCTGGTCCAGGTGGTCCAGTTTTACCAGAAACTCCAATCTCTCCTGGCAGTCCCTGAGGAATGAAATCAGGAGAAAAAATAAATCAGTATTTCTGTTCTTTGCAGGAATCTCACTGGAAATTGCTGCTTTCAATTGAAGTGCAGTTTTCCCTTCCACTGCAGTCAGTTCACTGCCATGGGGAGCCCTGGAGACACTGAATTATCACCAGGAAGCACCAATGTAGTTCCAAGGCTCAGCAGGGAGAAGCTGTGCTGTAGGACCAGCTGTGGCTTTGCACCAGAGAAAATAAGAGAAAACACACATTCCCAGAGGCCTTAACTCTGTTCCCTCTGAAAACTATGACCTAAAATTTTCTCCAGCTGTTTTTTCTTCTCCTTGACATAAAACTAAACCTCCCAAGCTTTCTTACCGGTGGCCCAGGCTGTCCTGGGGGTCCAGCAATGCCTGGGGGCCCTGGAGGTCCCTGCAAGAGAAGAAACAAAGCCAGTTTATCAAATTCTTTGGTAGCTGAAAGCCTCAGGTCCTTCCCTATGTAATAGGGGCCATGTAGGAAACAGGAAAAAGCACTGAGCTTTATTTGCTTAACTTCTACCCAAAAAGTGCAAGATGCCAAACCAAGGGGCCATGAACACAGGTAGAACATTATCTTCTGCTTAAGCCACTGCTGCCATTGCTACAAGGGGAGCTCCATCCTCCACTCCAGTACAAGAGAAGGAGTTGAATGCCATCAGTGGTAACCTACAACACAAAGCTTGACCAGTGGGATTCCTTGGAGGGTCCAGTCAAAGATGAACCTTGATTCATCTTGTTTCAAAGTGAATAATTTATCTCTGCAAAAAAAATTACTGAAAGCAACTAATGAGGCTTGTGGTTTGAGCTTGCTTTTTTTGGGAGCGTGAGGTTAAAAATATGAATCCAAGAGTATGGAGAAATGCTGCAATGACTCAAGTGTTTTAAAACAAAATGTGCCACCATATTGTTGCTCGACATCAACCTGGTAGGTAGTAAAATATCCTTGCAAACTTATAGTTTGATGAACACATTCAGTTGGAAATAATATTCTTACTCATTTCCCTGCAAGCTGTTTGTCTTAGGAGAAATAGTCTCTCAATAGCCACCTGATTTAAAGAGGGATTTAGTTTTATGCATCAAGCAAATTGTTAAATTTGGCTTCCTATGAAAGATTTCTTTCCAGCCTTGACAAATCTCAGGATTTTGCTTGAGATACAAAGGTGTTTACTGCCAGCTTCCCCTGCAAACGAGACAGGATTTCTCCTGTGCTCAGAATGAGACGTGTTCATGCATTTTCTAGATCAGGACCTGAGCAAACAGCGTGAAAAAAGGATATAAGACTGAGCTGGAATTTTACCCTGGCTGTCTCTTTCTGTCTTTCTAACATGAAAATCTCATTAATTTTCAGTTTTCAGAATAAAGAAAGTTCTGGTGATTCTACTTAGAAAAACAACAAACCACTCCCCCGCCCCCCAAAAAAAAAAACCTCTGTAAAGACTTGAAACTGAGCAACTGATACAAGACAGAAAATGGCTAGACAACATTCTCCCTGTCATCATTCAATAATAAGGTATTACAAATCATAGATCAATATTAGCATTTATTGTTAATGAAAAATGTAGATGATGATAAGAAAATGGTGTAAAAAAGTGAGGAGAAGCATCTATTTGAGGCATGGTTTGGCAGAGATGGCAGATAAGTGATCTTATAAAATACATTGGCAAACTTCAGCCAGGAGCTAAGACAGTCTCTCACCAATAGATGGGGCATAGAGACCAGAAAAGGATCCTGTAGCTGCTCTTGCCTCAGTGCAACTCAGAACAGACCTGGAGTTATCCTGTCAACAACACTCTCACTTGTAAAGTGCCTCAAACGTGAACAAAGCAAAATATCCCCAAAAAGAAGTGCCTTCAGATGCGCTGATGGTGATGATTTAATTCCTGGGAAGTCCTGCAGTTGGACTCTGCAGTTACAGATGCTACACCCATCAGGAGATACTTGGTAGGAGATACTTAAAAAGGCTTCACCACTCAAGGAAAAGTCCAAGTAAACTCAGGACAAGGGAAAATACTACACACAGACACAACTGTGTGCAGGCACAGCTGGATAGAGCAGACACCAAAGACATGGAAATTCTTCTTAGCTTTACTCCACCTCTGCAAGGCATTGCTGAGAGACCCTACAGAAGAAATGGGCTCCAAGAAGGGGCTTCCATGAAGAATGGGGGGGATACTGGGAAAGAAGGTAAAACTTTAGAAAAACAAACAACTGATTCAGATTGTACTATATGTAAATTTATCTTTACAGGTTTTCTTTGACAATTCCATCAGGTCCTTCCTATTAATTTAATTTTGTTCTCTTTCTGTCAGTAAGTGAACTGTCTCACACCCGTAAATAAATATCCTTTCTAGCCCTACAACAAGGAACTTCTATCAGGAGGTGAAAAACCCCAGCCAGGACCCAGCCTCAGCCCAAGCAATCCCAGGTGTGATGTGTTACCCCACAGAGTGAATTGGGAAGGGTCAATCTGATCTAAAAGCAAAGTCTTACTCCAGCATCTGTCAGCAACCAGGGTAATCCCTAAAATGTGAAGTGCTACATCCCCCTCATCCCAACTCCTCTCCAAGTAACTCTTGGTATTCTCACTATCCAAGACAATTTCTAATTACTCTCTTAAACTTTCCCTATGTTAGATCCCAATAACCTTATGAAATCATCAGTCCTGAAATTGAATCCCACTGACCCTTTTCCTAAATTGCCACTATTATATCAATTTCATTGTCCTCCAAGAGATAATTACCCAGGATATAATGCCCAAACTGGTTTACAGGCAGCCTCACCATGTGTTGTACCAACAAATGCTACACCCACTAATGGGAAGCTCTGCTGATAAAATCTTCTCTAAGGTGGACACAGTTTTATGGAATGGCCAGCAGTATCCCTTGGAGATGCAGAGGGTGCTGGCAGCCTGCTCCAGCTGACTGCATACAGCAGTAAATTGCTTTCTATAGCCTGGGCTACAGCAAGTGATAGAACAAAGTGAAATAAAATGGCAGAAATGCATCGTAAATATCCTTCATACAGCACTCCTTTTTACTACTGTGCAGAGAATTTCTGTTTCACTTGTATATCAACATCTTGTATTGTAGTCCTTCTCCTGACTTCTAAGTATAATTCAGAGCAAGTAACATTGTTTTTAAATATTAGAATTCTCGCAACTGACAGAATCTATTTATGTTTTAAAAAAACCCAACACTATAAAACTACAGCAGCAGGACTGTAATGTTTACCCCAAAAAATCTCACACCATCTGTTTTCTTTGCTTCATTTTTAAGTGAATCTAGATTAAAGTATCTGATTTATACAACCACCTTTTTCAAAGGTTACTTGATGAATTATACAGATGTGAGTCCCTATCCCAAACACAGACTGTGGTATTGTCCTGTTAAAACCCTGAACCAGAAGAAAATAATTACTGGGTGTATTTTTTTTTTTCTGGCTGATAAACACTATGACGTGTGCTTTGTATGTGTTGAAGCAAAAACTGATACATGAAAACTTGATTTAAAACAGATCTACAGAAATTCACTTTGGAAAACAAATGCAAAACACGGATTTTTTTATTAAAGTGTTTAGACTAGAATATTTTCAAACGTTGTTCTGAAACAAAAATATTTCAAATGTTCATTAAAATCTAAAATCTAAATATTGTGTAGAGATGTGTGTGTTTTGGGATGGGATATCTTTAAAAACATTGTGAAGGGTGGATTTTTTCAGGCTTGTGTTTCATCCAGCCCCATTCCTTAGACAATGTAATGCAGTGACAGTGCTCAGGAAAGAAATCTGATACTGTTCATACTGGAGAGACAGCTGTATCTGTCCTCCAGAATCCACTCTCCAGTGCTCTCGCCTTCCAGCGTGTACCTTGCTGGAAGATGGGCTGGGAAAGGCAGAGATATTAAGATTTGTGCACTCCCTAAGGAGGCTCTGAGAAGGAACAGAAACCTTTGTCTGTGGCTCCATCAGTAGGCTGCTTGGCCTAAATTTCATTTCCATGAAAAAAGGGATGACTAAGTCTTAAAGGGAGGCGAACAAATGACATTCCACAATGAAAACTGAAGTCTGATGGCTTTCCCAGACACCGGAAGGCAAAGTCTACACAGACATATTTTCTGTGTATTATTCCATGCCGTTGTCTGAATCCTCTTACACTATGACAAAGGTCTAGATAAGCCCTTAACCCATATTAAAACAGATTCTGGTCTGGGCTGTTAATGCAGTATGTTGGGTTTACAAGTAAGAAGGGACACACAGGAACATTCTGTCAGCTACCAAAATGAGCAGAATGAATAACTAAGGGACTGACAGTCTTTTCCCTTCCACTCTCTCTTCCTATCTCCACTTCAAAGACATTCCCCACAATCTCACCTCTTACAAAGACCCCACAGAACTTTCCTGTTGGCTTTTTGCTGTCTTTCCTTTATTTACATTTCTTTCTCATCAGAAATGAACCTGTTGCAGCCAGTTGCAGCCACATATCTCACTATGTCCCTTGTTACTCCAGTGCTCCACTTCTCCTCCATGTCATATGAGGGGATTCCAGGATCAACTCCTCAAATCTGTTTTTCATTTCTCAACATAGCCACTTCTGCTGTGAATTGGAATGATACAATCAGGGAATCATTATGGTTGGAAAAGACCTTCAAGATCCTCGAGTCCAGCCATCAACTCAGGGCTGCCACAGCTACCACCAAACCACATCTCTAAGTGCCACTTCTTTTAAATAGCTCCAGGGACAGTGATTCCGGGACCACTTCCCTGGGCAGCCTGATCCAGTGCTTGACCATACTTTCAATGAAAAAAATTTTTCCTTATATCCAATCTAAAATGGAAATTATTACTGAGATATCTTCTGTAATGCTGCATTAGAGCACTGTGTTTCTCTGTTTAAATCCTGCCTTACAAATCAATACAAAGGTAAGAGAAGCTGATAGAAAAAAAGCTGTTGCTGATGACACTAAAAATCAAAAGCCTGAAGAGCCAACAGATCTGAGCATTTGTCTACAATACATGTCCTGTTGTCAGCATCAGTGACAGTGCTATAATTCATATACGGATCCAGTCTCCAGTCATTTCATCAGATGGCATTGGAACTGAAATACCAACATTAAATTTAAAATAAAAGTTCTGTCAACAAAATATTTTCTGAACTGTCTTTGCAGCTCTTTAAAAGTACAGAATAAAGTTGGCTTTGTACATAGCAGTCTCTCTAGGAGAGTTTCCTGCTTCCAGTGAAAGGCAGTGTTTGTTTAATTTAATCACTTAGTGTAAGCTATGGACATGATCTCTTTTGTCTACAGAGGAAGATTTATTTCCCCATGTGTTCGCTTGGAGTTGGTTTACTGAGTCAGTGCAGCAAATGAGAAAAAAACAACTAAAAAATCCTCCTTTAATGTCTTTTGTTTCAACACTATTAGTAATCTTCACAGGTGAAGACTTTTTTAATTTCTTTTTTTCAAGGTATAGATCTTATTAAAGATCACTCTGAGCAATATCTTCCAATTCCAAGCAACACTGGCAAAGTTTGAATTCAATCTGAGCTTTGCAGCTGGGGCTTTTCTTACATTTTGCAGTATTAACTTGCCATATAAAAAGGACATTAAGGACACTGTGCGTTTCAGAGATCATTTATTTCCTGCATTAAACTGGACTTAAGCTCACACCCTACAGACAAGTCTATACTAATTAAATCACTGCCAGCCAGGACCGTAACAGGTACAGCTTGTACTGCTCTTTCTCTCAGATCTACTTACACCACAAGGTTATCTAGCACAAGGCAAGCCTCAGTAACAGCCCAGAGGTATTGCAAGGCAGAGGTACAGCATTTTTCTTTAAATCTCAAAGACTTGTGATGTGTTTTGTTGTCTCACAGGTGGCCAACAAGTACCCGCTCAGTTTGACAGTGGCTCAGTGGCCCATTTGTAAATGCCTGTTCTAAGAAAGCTTCAGGATCCACTGATGATATTAACTGGATCTTCATCAACAGGAACAGCACCTGCATCCCCATTCTTAACCCAAGAAGTACGTGCATTTGGAGCCAAATCCCAGCCCTGGTAACTCAGTGATACAGCTCAGAGTGCCTGAGCCAACTATTTCAGCTGAATGTTCTTTTCAGAAACGCTCATTTTTCAGTCTGCATATGAACATCCTACTGCAGTAAAGTTGGGCCTATGATTAAGGTTCCTTGGCACTAAAATAGTACAAATAAATAATAACAATATAAACACATTATAAGTTCAGGTGTCTGTATCTTTGCTGACAGAAAATTGTTCAAGTCCAAGGAGGAAAAAATATCCAGAGTTTCTATTCCATGGTTTAATGATGCTGCAAGATGCACCATTTGTAAAGATGACTGGAAAATAAATGCTCATTTTTAAAGGTGCTGATCAGACAACATGAAACAAATAAACAGATGGACAGGTTCACCACCACAGCTGATTTGGAAGGAAAAATAAATATTTTAAAAATATTTTTATATTGTAATTTGCTTTGAGTTGATGTGTGCAAAGAGAGACAAAGCTACCATATTGTCAAAACATCCCCAGTCTAGCAGGGAAGTTGCCTCCTAGATGCTGCTCAGGATCTGACAGTTGTCTCTCAAATGGTCCTTGAGACTTGGACTGACTTATTTCAACTGCAGTTCATCACTGGATCATAGAATCACAGAATATCCTGAGCTGGAAGGGACTCAAAAGAGTAGCCGTTAAGTCAGCTCCCTTGCACAGCTGCCTGATCTTTTGTGACTTCTCAGTTGGACTGAGCATGACAATAACAATTTTTCCTGACAAAACCCAATAATAACTTCAGAAGATCTTTCCTATGTCCTTCAGCAATAATGAGCCTTCTAAAGCCCCTATATCAACCCCTTCCTCTTGTCCATACAGGTGTCAATCTGGGGAATCAGGTCAGGAAACAAAATTAGGCATAAATTTAAAATCGCAGAGGTAAGGGAGACTATTTTCATGTCTGAATCTAGTTTATGTGCAGCCAACTCAAACTGGTTGTCCCTCAACCCCATGGGGACAGCACAGGGACATCTGACACTGTTCCATACATAACTGCCACAGGTCAACACTGTGATCTCAGCTCTGGTCCAGCTGAGCAGAGCGTGGCTGAATGAACAAAGGGACAGGAACGATGGAGTGCCCGAAGAGAACACTTGAATGATGTAAAAAGTAACAAACACAGGGACTGCACGGTCTGAGGGGCATCACCAAAGTCCTGTGGGCATGGCTACTTTAACAATATATAGGGTTACCTGAGGGCATGTGCCCAATCCCGAATGCAGGACAGGAGTGTGACCTTACTTGTCAAAGGTCCCGAACCAACGGAGAGCCAGAACTAGAAACATGCCTATTTCGGGAATGATCCCATTAGCATCATTGGTCTCAGGTTCATGCCTTCTTCACAGGCTACCTGGGCTAAGCTATTATCCATCCCAGCTAGTTCAGTTCCTATACATAACTTGAATCAATATCCATGTAACTACAGTATAAGAAAACCACTCTTCTTCTTGGGCATTTTTGGACCATAGTTTACTTAAGAAAAGAAAATTATAATAAGAAAAAAAAATGCTGAAAAAATGGTTTAAAAAACTAATGTCACAAAAAGTGCTGTTAAGATGAAAAGTAGTTTTGACACGAAGTGAATGTAAGCATTTTCTTTAAAGAGAAATACGGAAATCTGCAGTAATAAGTCCAGAACAGAGTGCCACTGCAGGAATAGGAACAATATTTTACCTTTCATGCAGTTAGCTTGGAGGAAGAGTCAATTTAAGTATCCCTTGATGGAGCAAGCATTTTGTGCAGTTTTAATGAACATAAAATTTGCTAACATTATTTAGCTTGTGCAAAAATGAAAATTACTTAATCCTATATCAGCAATTTTTGCAGATACGTTTATAAAATTGCTAACACGTGCATATATATGTTTAATTTGCAAGGAACTTGGGCTAAGTAAATATGACATTGGATGGATAGTGTCAGGTATCTTAAGAATAATACAGTGATAAAAATCTTCCTCCAATAGGAAGGTATTAAAATAAATTAAAAAATAAAAATAAAAAGAAAAAAAAACCCCAAAAAATTATAATAAAACAAAAACAAAAAACAAACCAACCAACATAAGAAAAATAACACAATAAAAGCAGGGTGTTGGACTCAATGATCCAAGAATTCAAGAAGCGTTCTTGTATGCTCTCAGGAATAGGAAGGGATTCTTGGGGTGTCTTGTGCAGGGCCAGGAGACAGACTTGATGATCCTTATGAGTTCCTTCAAACTCAGAATATTCTGATTCTAACCTCTTTTAAATCCATTTGAAACCTTGTCTTCATTCTTGGAGGCTGCTGCTGAAATACTTGCAAATTAGTTATTGTACCAAAGGAAAAAAGTCTTAAATATGCAAACCAGTATCCAGTGGGGTTTTGCAGGGCAAGGTTTTCTGCTGGACACAACAGATTTCACCTGCATGGGGCCTCAAACCCTTGGATTACTTCTCTGACATTCTCCACAGACATGTGAACAGTTCTTTACAAAACTCCCGTCACTCAAACCACTTCTAGATCTTTTCTCCTGGTTACAAGGGCATAAATTGCCAGAGCAAATAAATCAGCAATCAGTATCTGCTGTCTAGCAGCGTGCTGCTTGTTTCAATACATTACCAACAATGAAAGCTCATCATTCTTCCCCAGATTTTAGCAATTATTGAAACACAATCCTAAAGTAAAAGTTCAGTTTGTTAATTTACTATTGAAAGGGGAACAAATGAAATGCTCAGTTTTATTCTGAGCAGTCAGCTCAATGTGAGGTTGCACCTTTACTGCTTTAGGACATTCCCATGGATATTTTTCCTATGGCAGGGGTGACCCTACAAAGTGATTCAGGTCTGCTGAATTTGTCTGCAAAGTTAGCAGGAAACTAAGTCAGAGGTGTCAGTGTTATTACAACACAGGGCCAAACAGGCTGACCCATGGCGGAGCTAAAACCTCTCTGACAATTGTTAACATAAACACATACCCTTATGATATTATGATGCAATTTGGAGCTCTACTTTGCCAAAAGCTTTAAAAGGGAGTTAAGGAGTCATTACCTTAAGACATCCCCCTTTCTCACAGAACACAAATCAGTGATTTCCCTCTGGAATGATGCTGCTCTAAGCACAAGCAATGGGGGAATCCCATACAACATATCTGTTCTGGTTCAAAGATGTTGAAAAATTCACAGACACCTCCCAATCTCAAGAAGATGAATTATTTGGGTCTTAAAAGCAGAAAGAAGCAGGAGCTTCAAATACAGTACAAAGAAGATGACTCATGCTGCATTGTGTGGTTCCATGTCCCCCATTGCCACAAAATCTGGTTTTACACATATTATAGGAGAGTGAAGAAACCACTGCTTACCTGAGGGCCAATCAGACCATTGATTCCTGGAAATCCTGGTTCTCCCTTTTTACCCTGCATGTTCAACAGAGGAGCACATATTAGAGAGCAGACCAAAGACTGCTATTGATTTTCCAAAGTCTTTCACCCCCAAACTGGTAAATCAATAGAACAAATCAACATAACGTGGGTACACAAAACACAAAAGCTAGAAAACAACAGACACCATTTGGAAATGAAACCCCAGTTGTCTTTGACAGTCCTGTATCTCCCAAATTGTGACAATAGTCAAGAGCTGTTCTCACACACATTGCAGCATCTCCTACACTCTGCAATCCCACCTGGCTTCCCCCTACAAAGGGGGAAGGAAGTCATGGTGCTGAGATGCAGCCAAGGGACGTGCCAAGTGTAAACATGGGCTGAGAGGTAAAGCAGTGTCCCTCTGGTCCCTTGCACTGCTTTGTGCATTAAGAAATAAAATAATTAAGAAGTCTGGTGTATGGTTGAACAGAAACAATCCACAATCTCTAAGCTGGGAAAAAGGAGTCCATGAGGCATTTCTAAGTAAAGGTGGCAACAGCAGCAAGGGGCAGAGCTCACTGACTCCTCTGCAAGCACAAAATATCCCTTCAAAGGAACCAGAGAACTCCACTGGTGCAAGGCAAGGACAAGCCAAGAGCTGGAGTACAACCCTGAGACAAAGTCACCTGTATGGATGCTAGAGCTCTGTGTCCCCATGGGTTTGATCTAAATAATTCAAAAGGGAAAAATCCTACATGAGAAAACGAGGAAGAAAGGATGGAGTAAGCACTGGAGTTAAGGCAGAGGTTGGAGTTGTTTTTTAACCCAACAGGTGACTTGCTGTGGTACTTTAGGTAAGTCACATATTTTATAAAAATGATCTCTTCTTCCCTCATACGAGCAGACACTGAATCATTAATTCTTCTGAGGCTGTTAGTAATACAGTAGGAGGGTACAAGAGGAGCCATGTAAATATCTGAGAGACAGACTTTTCCCTCCCTCATTTCTGCTTCTCATCTAGACTGATTTTCTTTTTAAAAGGAAAATATAATTAACAAAGTTTAATGTCTCTGAAAATGTGAAGAGTCATATATAAATCTTGCCCTTTGTTTTTCTTCATTGAAGGACGTGCAGAAACAGCACCTATGAACAACAGTTTTCTGCTGACTTAAATGAATGAAAAATCTGGACCATCAAAAACAAACCAAGTTTTTCATCATATTTTCCTCAGCTGTGACTGAGATTTATTAGCTGGTGGGTCAGCTAATTATTTTACTCATAAAGAAAATCCCCAACAACCTTCCACCTCAAAACAATGAAAATCAGCATTCATATACAGAAGAATTTAAGAATATTAAAGGAGTGATTATAGGGCCCTCAGGTATAAGAAGGAATTTGCAATCATTTCCAGGTCTCAATATTAATAAAAACTTGAATTATATACTCCAGCACACCCACTATTCATAAATATCCCTTCTACTTTTCCAATGTCCACCATTTCTTTTCTTGTCAAAGCCAAAAAGAGGTCATTTTCAATTTGAAGGGCTCATGTCACCACATGATTTAACACATCTTTTCTACTTAAAGATGATAGTTTTGCCCACTGCCAAGGTGACCATGCAAAGGACACTGTTAAAATACTGATTTAAATAAAGAAGTAAACTTATGAATAAAGCATACAGGATGTGGTGTGTGCGGCCAGACATGGGAGATGAGGCACCTCCAGCTTCCTATCCATGTGGGAGCTGCGTGCCAAGGTGGCTACTTCCAGAGTTACAACACTGAGGCCAGAACAGAGAATCACAGAGTCATGGAATCATAGAATGGGCCAGGTTGGAAAGCACCTCAGCAGGTCATCTGGTCCAACCTCCCTGCTCACGCAGGACCATCCCAGAGCACAGGCATAGGATTATGTCCAGACAGCTCTAGAATATTTCCAATGCTCAGTCACTTCACAGTAAAGTTCTTCCTCAGTAAGATGGAACTTCCTGTGCATCAGTTTCTGTCTATTGCCTCTTATCCCATTGCTGGGCACATCGAGCAGAGCCTGGTCCATGCTCTGACCCCTCCCTGCAGACACTGACAGACATTGAGAAGGTCCCCCCTCAATCATCACTTCTCCAGGCTGAACAGACCCAGCTCACTCAGTTTTCCTCATAAGAGAGTTGTTGCAGGGGGTTTTTTTGAGGCTTGGTCCCAGCAACCAAGGTTGATTTGGCACCAGGCATATAGGAAGCATCATTAATTACATCCATCAAAACAACACAGTGTTATTGGTTCCTTTATATCCCACCAATCAACCGTCCTGTCTCCAGACTGATGCCCAGGAACACTGATCTGTGACAGCAATGAGAGATGCAAGAGGAGCTGAGAAACTTCAGTGCTTTTCAAAACACTAAGAAATCCCTTAAAGCCACACATAATTATACAGACAGAGAGACTGACAGAGTCTCCCATTGTGAAGGGGATTTGTGTGCCGCTTGGATGTTAGCTGAAATCCAACTACAACAGATTCACTCCAAAGCATTAGAGTCTGCCTGTAAAGGACAGAAATAATTGCTGGGACAAATTATGCCTATGAAAACAAAACTCAGTGAAATGTCATGCTGCCTAATAATACCTAATGATATGACAGAGTAACCCAAAAATTATGCTCTGTTACCTACAGTAAGAATCAGGTAAGCCTGTAAGACTGCATATCCTTTGACACTATGAAATATATCTTATTTGCCTTTATCAGCAATTTGAACAAAACCACTGTTAAAAATGGGTGTTTTATTGGAAATTCATGTATTTACCTCACTAACAATTACACTCTGAATTTAGTGTATGGCATCAATTCCTTTTCCCTTCTTTTGTTAACTTGCTTACAGTTTGATTTCTGCATGGCTGAATTTTACCAGGACAGGCAAAGTCACCTGAATATTTCAAACACCCACAAATAAATGTGAACACAAACATCCATCAGAAAGATACCCACTATACAGAAGATGGGAAACCAAGGAAAAATTTGCTTCCACTTCATTGGAGGGAAATTCTGAAAGTTATCATAGCCCAACACTGTTTCCCATCTTGTTGTCCAATAGCCAGAATATACCTATATACTTCCTTAGCATGTTTTTGTCTGAGGTTTGGCCCAGGAACAGAGGTGGATTTGGTATAAAGTACACAGAAAACATCTTTAGCTGTGAATGAACACGACTATTAGCATCAATGCCAATTATTTCCCCTGTAACCTAGATGGGATACCAGGATTATCCATTTAATCTGGTCTTTTTACCTCTGCATTACTAGAGAAACTAGAAGAAATCCAGCATTGTTAATCAATGCTTGAGCTCGCTGAAGGCACCAGCCTTTTGCTGTCTCCATACACATTAGATAACACCAGTAAATTTTTAAGTGAGAGCACCTCTGTAGCTTGAGGATGAAAATACCACCAGGATTGGCTAGATCATGGGTGATTATTGAGGCAGCTGTGGCAAAGTAAAGGGTTACAAGGATTTCTGGACATTAAGAGAGACCACACCTTGAGACTGGCTCCTTCCAAAAAGCCTACTTAATTTTCTAGACAAACTTATTCTCCTCTCTCTCTCTCTCTCCTGGATTACCCATTTCACCCTGGACTTACCAGTCAGCTCNAAATCCCCTAAACTTCGATGTCCCATTGGCCCATGTGACCCCTTTCTCCCTCCCCCTGTTCTGATTTGCTCCCAGTTAATGAAGTAATCCCCCCCTCGCTCCGCCTTCTCATCACCCCTACAACTCCCCTATTGGTTCTGCTGTTGTACCCTCCCTTTAGTTTGCCTTGGTATTTAACCTGGTGCCCGGTTGTGTTCCTCGGCTTTTTGCCTTGGCTTCCTTCATTATCAGTAAATGTGCCTGGATTGCACCAAGTCAGAAAGGACTGCCCTTTCTTCTTTGTCCTGCTCCCGACAGCGGCATCCTCGACGTGAGCCACAGCTCACAGGTTGGGTTTTTGGTGTGTCATTTGCCAAGACCCTTCCCCACACTTGGCATGGTGCTTCCTCTGGGACATCTGTGTGGGTGAGACAGCTGAGAGCTAGTTGAGCTCCAGAGGGCTGTGTCAAGCTTTCTCCTTCCCTTGGATTCTGGGAGCCAACGATGGTTCAAATCCAGGGCAGTTCATACACAGAGAAGTAAGAGCTGAAATAGTGCTGACTTCCAAATTGAAGCTGTGACTGGCCTGTACAGGAAAATGATATGCAACAATCCACCGAGCTAAGAGATGGGTCAAGAATGGAAAATCAAGCACCGGTATTTCTACCACCATCAAACACAGAAAGAGCTCAGCAGCTCTCCAGATGTCTGTTAACTTTTATTTCTCTCAGGACAGCTGAGAGGGACAAACCTTTTCTGCATTGACAAGAGATCTTAACAACTGCTCCTCTGGGTGTCCCTGAACCTAGGAGTTCCCAGTTTTAATGTTTATTATTATTAGTGTTATTTATCTGCCTGGCTTATGTAGATTGAATCTTAAACACAGAGAAAGACATTCATTGAACGTTACTATGTTACATGTTGCATTCATTTTCTTTTCATGAGATTATTTTTACTACCCCATGAGACTCCTGTATTATTTTTTGGTTTGTACTGATGATACCTTGAACTTGGGCAGATTTTATCAGTGTAATTTTATAAAACTAAGCTGCAGTCCAGCACATCAAACTCAAAATGGTCTAGATAGCTCCTATCTCATGACTGCTGCAAGATAATTTTTTTCGCTTGGTCTTTTTCTGAAATTTCAATCACTTGAATGAACTTGTAACATTTAAAAAAAGAGTCAAATTCTTGAAATACAAATTATTGCGTACACTTCAGAAGAACCCTATGTTTAGTCTGTACTGGCCACAAATCTGTGTGTTTTCCAGGAGCATATCATATGTCTGCACCTTTTGTGTCTATAAAGAAAAAAATTGGTTTTATTTCCAACAAATATTTCAGTAGATCAGGTATCAAGGACTTAAGAGCAAAACCAAAGCATTTAAATTCTCTTCAATTAGACAGAAGAAAAAGGACAGGAAGAGGGAAGAAAACCACAACCCGCCCCCCAAAAGTGAAAGCAGACTCTCAGACTTCTTTTTCAGGCAGTTTTAATAAAATCAGGACAGTACTGTCTGTCACTCTAAGGTCCTACAGGTCACATGAGAATAGCAAAGCATTTTTCTTGACACGGTGTGCTTCTGGCATGAGGGTATCATTGTCGGAATGCAGACACCAGACTTTTGACTAATAAAATGAGCACAATCCAGTTGTTTTGTTCAGGTTTGAATTGTTATCTCCTACCCCCAGATGGGATCTGTGTAGATCCACCAAGCCCAGTACTTTGGTTCATATTGTGAATTGAGTCGTTGAATAATGGCTTTTAATTAAAAAAATATATCTATTCATCTAAGATGCTTGGTGACTAATAAAGACCCTTAGGAGAAATATAACTAGCTAGACACAACAGAGTCTTGGGAAAAATTCAAAGACAGAACAGATCAAATGGCATCTATAATCAAATGATCATTAACAGGAGCATTTTCTGTCCTGTTGCAAATCCTGACAGATCACTGTCCTTTACCAAGGTAATATAGTCTATTAATCTTAATCAAGAAACAACGTTCACAGCAGGCTTTAAAATCAGGGTAATTCTTAACTTACCAGCTTATGAGCAAAGTACTGCAGAGCTATTTGCTAAAGTGATATTTTCTAATGTCTGTGAAATTACAAGAAAGCAAGTACCCTTTTCTGCTGAGGCATTGACTACAGACTGCGTGCACTCTTTTCCCAAGGAGAAGATTCTTAAAATTCATGCTTACAGCTGAATTTAATAGCACACAATCCAATGGACAATTTGTAGAAAACGTCTTAGCAAGGTTTCCCTGTACTGTTGTTTGCTCATCACCCTGCTATGCTCAAAGGTTCCCACACAGGTTGATAACAGCGCTGGTGCTGACTCTAAGCACTGCAGGCAAACTCCATCATCTCTTTTAAGGAGTGAGCTATCATCAAGTTTCTGTGACTATTCTAAAAAGTGACCTCTTAAACTACAGTACTGAGACACAAGTGACTGCCTCCAAAAATGCTAAGCAGGTATCTGTCTCACTACTTATTTGTTGATTCCCTTGAGGGCAAAAAGGCCCTGAAGATAGACCTTGACAAATGGATTGGGCAATGACCAAGTGTATGGTGATTGGTGTGAATCTACAATGCTGGATTCTGCACCCGGGATGGGGAACCCTGTATATACAGGTAGACTGGGGAATGAGAGGCTGGAAAGCAGCTGTGGGATGGGAATTGGGGTTCCTAACCAATGGAAAGTTGAATATGAGTCAGCAGTGCCCAGGCAGCCAGGAGGGTCAACCCTGTCCTGGGGGCATCAGGCACAGCATTGCCAGCCAGGCAAGGGAGGGAACCATTCTGCTGTTCTGCTCTGCTCTGCACTGGGGTGGCCTCATGTTGAGTTCTGGGGGCAGTTTTGGGTGCCAAAATATAAGAAACTGTGCTGATTTGAGATTCACTGACATTCTGTTGCCAGTTTTAAAGACAGGAAAATAATCCAATCAAATGTTAAATGCATCTCAGTAGGATATACATTTGGCACAGGACTGCCGGGAATTGCTTTTTTTCTTCCGGCCTTGAACAAGTACAAATATGCTGCAGCCTCGGCCCGGTTCCCCCCCACCCCTCGCCACAAAGGCCTACAGGAAGGGGAGGCTGGGCCAGGCCAGGCCGTGTCAGGAGCCCTTCCCAAGGGAGCTGTATGGCAGG
>VXBU01000003.1:29862-49997 GCA_013400315.1 Bombycilla garrulus | reverse complement strand
ATTTCAAACCTTCACAAGGCAGGAAATGGTTACACAAAACAAATCATAGTGTGTACATATGCACTCTAGTATGAGGAAATATGAGTAATACATGAGAGACATAGAAAGATTTGATGTGGACTCCAACAAGTTCATTAAAAATCTAACAAACTTTCAAATGCTTTCCAAGCGTGACTCTCCACCTCTGGATCATAATTTCATCTCCTTGCCTACCCTCAAAGAAATAAATTCAGAAGTAAACCTAAGAAAACTGTTTCATGGGAAATTAGGAATAGTTAAGTGGAGTTAATTTTTTTTAAAGGAATGCATTCATAGTTTTTCAGATTCTCTGTGAAAATGAGCATTATACAAACCTCCTTCAAAAGTACACTGAAGCAATTTCATGTAATGAAAACAACTTCATTTAAATGAAAATACTGGTGTAATTCTCATTAAGATTTAAATTTATGAAAAATAACCCTAAAAACGATCTTAAAGTAATTTAAAAGAAAAGGAGGACCCTTGCTAAACTGGAAAACATCAATAGGGGCTGAAACAACTCTCAGTGAGGAAGGAGAAGACACTAACAGGAAGAGATTGGAAAAGCCCTGTTACATTAAGCTTTCCAGATTATGACCCAGCCGTGTGGGTCAGCTCAGCACAGTGCTCAAAGGGCACGAGGCACTGACAACTTTTCTCTGCACCCTTATTCATTACCACAGGCTAATCTTCCAGGCCTGCTCTGCACAACCGAGGCTGCTGAGCCACCTTTCTACCAGCAGCCAATTTCCTTGATGAAGCTCAGGGTGATGGGCTGCGTGAGCTGTGATGTTTGGCTCTTAGGGCATCCAGCCAGGCCTTCAGTGACCCAGGGCTGCAATCCCTCTGCCCACCTTGGGCATGAACACAGTGGTCTGGGGGAACCACTTCTCTCTGAGGTAGTCGGGGAGCTGCAGGAACCTGTTGGAGCCTGTGGGATCTACTAGGGAGGATGAGACACAGAGCAGCTTATGGCCCATGTGTGTGCACGCTGTATTTCTACTCACTGCTGACTCACTCGTGCCTCCACAGCCCGCGCTCACTTGTCTGACAGAGGTTGCCCCTCCGTGTGGTGAAGCCCCACTGGTGTTTATTTGATGCCATCCTGGGACTCCACAGTTTTAAGTGGTTGTGTGGAAAAACTAGAGGCTTTCTGAAGTTGGAATTAAAGTGCAGTTTTACTCTTCCAAAGGGAAGACAATGAGGAGGCTCTTCAGGCTTTGTCTGTTGCTGGTTTTGATCTCTCTCTCTGCGAATTAGTCAATTACAAATGACTCATTTCAGTGCAGAGAACCCAAGTTAGTACTGGGGGAAGGGATGAAGTTGATTGGATTTTCTGTCAGTATGTGGGTAGATTTTTCTTATATATGTGTTCAGTACCTGTTTTGTTCTGCTCTCAGCTGGAACCAGTGAAAAATCTTTATCTGGATTCCCAGAAAGTAGAGCTGAGTCAAGGACAGGATAAACCTCTCTGCTCATGTGAGCTATCCGTTATGTCCATTCCCAGTATGTGTGGGAGGAAGTAGAACACAGCTTAGTAAGCTGATGGTAGAGCTCTTTTATTTCCAAGGATGTTGTTTTTTTTATACTGGGAAGCTGGTGGGAGTTGTGCAGTGAGTAGGTGAATACAATTCTCAGATGCTGGCTTGGTAGTGGCAGACGTGCAAGTTAAACTGGAAAATGGAGTCATGTGATTTGACTTTTAGATGAAGCAAAAGTGGGAGCAATATTCTGGTATTGCAGTGTTTTTGTGTGAGCTCGCTGATCTCAGCCCCTTTATCCAGATACTAACCCTTCCCTGTCTCAAAAACTCTCTCCCTGGGATTTGGTATTTTAGGTTAGCTGTATGCATTCTTACAGACATCCAAGGCCATCCTACCATTTCCTGAGTGTATTCTCACTGCCCTTTTCCCATGGTTCTTTGATGTTTTATAGTGTAGAGAGACCTGATGCATGATCCTACACGGTATGGTCAGTTGCCCTCTAGAAAGAAGAGTGGACAGGGTGAAGGAGATTACTGCGCATATTCAGTCTCACCTGAATGTTCCCCAACTGGCTTTGTGGACAATCAGCTGGGTGGTTGAGGTTATTTGAATTGCTGATTTGTACAAACCTGATTAATCTGAGCCTGAAAGCAAGCTTACTGCCTCCCTGTAGAGCAGAGAGATCCCTGGGTGACTGTGGCACTGCTGTCATGAGCTCGGTAGGGCTTTATAGCTCAGATAATCTGTAGCCAGTCTGGCTAGAAGCTGCTTACCTCTGGTGGCACACATTCCTGGATCACTATTCTTTACACCTCCAGAGCAGTCATTAACACTTTGAATTCCGGTTCCCACACCTAATAGCTCACCTTGACAGATGACACTTTTTCTTTTGTCAATGTTTGGCTGTATTTCCAGGTGGGCTTCTGTGGGGAGGAAAAGGCAGGGAGCAGTGTGAATGTAGTATTTATTTCAACACCTATACATAGGGTGCTGCATATCTGGAAAGGAAATATTCAAGCCAAACTTTCAGAAAAGTGCTCCATGGGAGATGGAAATAAAGCACTGGTGCTTCAGCATTTCCTCTTGTGCTTGGCAAAATAATAAAGGTGACCATTCTTGTTCTGAGGTAAACAGAAACAGAAAACCCATCCACTAATTTGGTTCCCAGTGATCCTGGGAGGACATGCCAACCACAGCCTGGGACTTGAGGTTTCAAATTTGTTGACAGGCTAACTGTTAGAAATATAGATTATATTGGGCAAATAATTTTGCCTCTCTAAGTCTTGGGCTTTCACCCATAAAAGGAACACCAAGCACCTGAACTATTTTGCAAAGTGGCATAGAAAGATCACGTATTTACTATCCAGTCACCTGCTCCCCCTGCACAGGAGAAATTTCATTCTCTTCCTTAACCATTTCACTATTGTCAGATGCTGGCAAGAACTGCTAAAACGCCAACTGTTTTCCCACCTCTTGGCTTTTAAAAACTGTAAGCCCTTAAAATAAATTTGAAAAACACCAACCTAGCAAAAACCTGAATTTATCATCACCTGGTAGGGCTGGATAGGGCTATTCATGAGAACAATCCAAAGGCCTTCACCTTGACTTTCCAACATAGTTTGATGTGATTTTAATCTGATTATTAGATTCTTGATACATCTTGCAAGCTTGTAAAAGATTCATTGCTGGCAGAAACATTTTCGTTACTGGGAAACTTTTTGTTTTTGTTGATGTATGTGTTGCCTGCCATAAATACTCATCCAAGAGCCAAAGGTCATTTGGTAGCTGCTTAGCAGCTTCACTTTCTGAAATGAAACTCGAGTGTGTTGGATCTGCAGCAGAAAGCTGGGGGTGTAAAACAGATGAGGAAAGAGCTGTTCTGTAGCATCGAAGCAGCCAGATTATATTCTGTTTATTTTTTTGTTTGGTTTGGTTTGGATTTTTGGGCTTTTTTTTGTTAGTTTGGTTGGTTTGGTTTGTGGGTTTTTTTTTGTTTTGTTTATTTTGATATTGAATTTTCTTGTTTTTCACTTTGTTCTCTATTCTTAATGTTCAAGTTAAGAAGTGCAAAGGGCAAAAGGGATAGCCTTGCTACCCAAACCTTGTGTTTACTCACAGGGTTTATTTGTAGGGCTGCATAGCACAGCCTGTGGCATTAAGGGATGCACTCGCAATGCCGTGACCTTCTCCTGTGCTAGCCCAGGGGATTTGTCTGCAGAGTAGCACACGCAAATTTGGGCTTGTTTTCTGGGCTAAACAGAATGATTTGGTAACCAAGGGCAGTGGGTAATCAAGCCTTGACTTAGAAATTTCATTATGTGTACAGAAACAAAGCTGAAGAAAAAGCTGAGAGTCTGGCTTATGCTTGGTGTGCAACTTAAATGGACCTTGAACAAAACAAAACAAAACAACCAGAAAAAAAATCCCACAAATAAAAACAAACAAACAAACAAAACAAAACAAAAAAAATAGAAAAATAAAACAGTTTAGCCCACTGTCCATCATTCAGTCCTCAGTTTACTTTTATGAAGTCTACTTGTGTAGGTACCAATTTCTGCTGGGGTTTGCAATATCTTTAAAAAGCCTCTGTGACCCACATGACACAGCACATCAGATTAGGTGATACAGCAGCAAGTGCTCACTCTAAACTTCTTAATTTATTTTGTTTGGGGCACCACCTTATGTCTCTCTAGATCTCTGAACTACCCTTGCATAGGGCCTTGTNCCAGAGATGTAACAAAACTAACATATACAGAAGGAATTCTTTCTATAGCTGCCATAAATACATGGTACGTGCCTATGGCACTTGCATACATACATACACACATAAATAAATAAATAAATAAATAAATAAATAAATAAATAAATAAATAAATAAATATTCACACACACAAGAACCAAAACCAGAAAAGCCTTAAAACTGTCCTTGAGTGCAGATTTTCACCAAACACTTTTGAGAAGTTAGCAGTTATGGCTATGAAAACAGGTGCCATCCACAGAAGCGACAGCACTGCCAGAACAGCAGCAGCTCCCAACTGCAAGACCAACACCTATCATCTTCCAGCAGTGAGCAACAACTGGCCTGTGGTGAGGAGCTACCTGTGTGCAGGATCTGTAGTGCAGTCAAGTTCACTGTTAAAATTGTGGCTACATCCCTTCTTGTTTAAAACACAAGACGATGCCAAACTTAATGAGCAGAGATGACGGAAAAATTAGCAGACAAAAGTTATTCTCCTGGAAACCACTGAAATGTTTTCTGAAACAATATTGCTTTCAGTACTTTCCTTACTGGGATGCTGTCTCAGATTCAGAGCAGTAATTTCACAAACAAGTTCCCTTTATCCTTTTTTGATGACATCTGGGGTTACAAATCAGTAAGTAAACCTGCTCTGAAACTGGTAGAGAATTCTCCTCTAAAATTGCATCTAATCACTGGATAATACGCAGTGATATTTCTCCTCTTAAAATATCAGTTCTCTATTCACAGGAGAGAAATAAACTTCATTGCCTTGAAGTGAGCATTAAATGGAGTAATGTTTTTCTGGCCAGTCCTTGTGTTACTTTGTGATCATGGTTATATTTCATCTTCCTTAACTTTAGCCTAATGAAGGTAAAATATTTGGTTTCCTTCTTTCAGCCATTGCAGAGTAGTAGTTGAGTGTGACCAGTCATCCCACCTTTTCTTTTTCCTTAATGGAGAGTGACCCAAAGGCTAAGGCTGCTGGAGTAGTGTTAGGTGAAACTGCTCTGACAGCACGGTTGGTGAACTAATCCTCTGGTCCCAGGCAAATCAGTAGCCAGGTCTCCCAAATGAAGCTAGTCAGAAAGTAGGTTTTCATCCTATTAACCCACATGCTTAGAAGATTTAGCATTATGCAGCTTTTTATAAGCTCTTCACTGTCTTTATTAGACTATTTATCTGAGGTAACTTCATATTTTCTTTTAGGATAAACTGGAGATAATGCAATGTGCTTGTTTTAATTTGCAAGGTTAACTGATCTAATTATCTGTGTGTGTTTATTTAAATCCTTTTGAGCACTAGGCCCTTGCAGGTGGCTGCTTTGTTTTCCACCAACAGGAAATCTTTTAAAATGAGATGATATAGCTCAGTGGGTCTTCTCATATAAAGAATTTTCTAATAATGTATGAATTTATTAAAGACAAATAGAGGGCTTATTTACATTAAAGAAATTCACGAGGAACTATTTTTTCCTTAACTAGGAAGAACAAATGACACCTACTTCTTTTACTACGTTAAAGGATTATACATTTTCTACAAAAATATTAGACATCAAGATTCTGGGTGAGGCCTTTTGACAGACATTTCCATTCTCATATCAGGCAATGTGAGTTCACATTTTTGCAAAGTCTTTGAAAACTGGAGATTTGGAAACTTCAGTGGCACAGGAAGCAGCACCACAGTTCTAAACTTCTGCTCCAGGTTGAACGAGTGCAACCTTTGTGCTATTCTGTGTCTACATGCTCAGTAATTTAAAGAGAAGAAACATGCTCCTACAGATGTCTAGACAAAATTTCAGCAAAATTGAAAGGAGGGGAATATTTTTTCCTCTTTCATTGTTTATGCTCATAGCCATATCCTCTTCCAGCTTTTACATGGCCACATGCAACCTACTACTTGTAAATGCTGATTTACTATTTGCTGCATCCAGATGATGGAGTTAAGCTACAAACAGTGCCATCTGGGGAGGCTTGTCAGCAAAGGTTCTGCATGAATGTGGCCAGACAGCCTCCAGACCAGAGAGGCCTCTGCCCTGGCATCCCCTAATCTTTCAGCCCAGGGATTACCCTGAATAGAGCCAGCTTGTGCCAGCCTGCTCCTTATGTTGTACAGTCACCAAGGTCCCCAGGTTTTGCAGGACCAGTAGACCTCTTTTGTTTGTGCTGCAGAAGGCTTTCTCCTAGTAACTGCTCATCGACTCTGAATACTCCCCATATTAATGAATTACCATGTTCCTCCTATCAGCTCACAAAGCTACCTTTGATAAACAGACTCATTTGCTGTGTTTCCTGACCAAGCATTAGCTTAGTGGCCCAGCACATCCATCTTATCTTTTGGGAGCTTTGTTCACTATAGCAGAGCCGATATCTTGCTTCAGTTAAGCACCTGCCAGTGATAAACAGAAGAGAGACAGGTGCTAATCTCCCTGGGCCTGCCACTCCCGAGGGAAACAGCCCATTTGGTCATAGATATGAATTGCTGATGGATCACTCTATTGATGGCACATCTCACCATAGGGGGAATTGGCTGAAGCCCTTTTCTCCACTTTGGATGTTTTTAAATCTTGGCTGGCTGGGGCACTGCAGAACGTGCTGCAGTGAACAGTCATGGTTTGGCTAGCACGTAAAACAGCGCTGGTTTCAGACAGAGTTGTGTATGAGGAAGGTCTTACTTTTGCTGATCCTGCTTATGCTCCAGCCGGTCTTTTGTAGGCTGTCAAAACACAGAGCCAAACTGAAGTTTTTCCTTGGATTATATGTAGTCTTTACTCGAGCAGAGCCTGCACTAAGTGAGCAAAATCTAAATAAGGCTGTCAAGGCTTTGACCTAGAGTATTTACTCACACCAGTCCCAGCGAGAATTGCAGACTTTATACATCGGTGCAAGTGTAAGTGTTTCAGCGCATTCTCCTGTGCTCTGACAAATTGTCTAATCTTGACACCAAGTGCCCTGTACTTTTTTAAGTGGTTTATGCATGAGACTAATTATGTGCTGTTAATTTGGCTGCTAGCAGCTTTTTGCTTTTAACATCCATTTGATTTGGGAACCATACAGGGTGGCATTTGCATGTAACTAGTGCAAGGGCTGTGAACTGGATGATGAAAGACAAAGGCAGAATATACCAGTGGAGCACTCAGAAAGAGAAGGAAAGTGCTTATTCCTTTGTCTTGGTGTCCAGAAATACTAGGATTCATGTTCCACAGGCACAGAGAAATTCTCCCAGCACAGAGAAATTTTTCCTGCACAGAGAAATTTTTCAAGTCTATATGCACTCTTTTCATATAGACAGAGTACACAAGGAAGATTAGCATTTTTTTTAACTACTTTCAAGTGCAAGGAGAAAGAATTTCGGTTACAAGGGCAGGGAGCCCTTGGTTAGGACAGGCTCTTTCCACCAGCATACTTAACTTCCAATTGTCTCAACAGCTTCAGAGTCACCCTTAAACTTAGTAATTGCTATTGTGGCATGTAAGCTTTGAAATGAGACAAACTTGTGAGTTATCTAAATTCTTGAGGACATGCTAGTCTGTCACAGCTAAAGGTGCCTCAAAATCTGAGCAAAGCCCTTGCACAATTTCTGGAAATGTTCAGCCCTATTTTTCACCCTCCCAGTTTTCTTCAGAACTTCAAGTGACTGCAACTGAAAGAGAGAAAAGTGGTCTGTGTTTTTTGTTCTGCCTCTAGAAAGTGCTGTGGAAAGCTAATCATCTTTGTACCACAGGACCTTTACTGTAATGTGTTCCCACAGTAGTTTCTCAATGGTATAATGAAGCATTTACAAAATTNAGTGGGGGAGGCAAGCCATTGTGGGAATCAGATTAATGTGACAGCCACTTGTAGGTGTTTGGGGAGGGGGATGGCCTGAGCTCCTACTGTGTTACAATCATGTTTTTCATGTCATTTCTATCTGAAATGAAACATCATGCCAAAGATCTTAAGACAATATTGAACTAACACAGGAGTGGAGAAAGTTGGCTGTTCAGATGCTTCTATTTCAAAAGTTTGAGTAGATCAGAGCTTTGATTATGAGCCACATAAATACACAGTAAGTTTCTGCCAGGGCAGTCTGTGATTTGTAGTTTGGGAGCTGGCAGACTGCAGGCTGTCCCCTCATGTCACACCGATGGGATGCTTAATTTTGGGTTTGAGAATGATGAACCTTGATCTTGGATTTCCAGCTGAAGTACCCTGGGACTCGAAGCTCAGCTCCAAAGCCAGTGTTGATCTCAGCATAATGTAGCTCTGAGGCAGCTGGTCTTTGTTATCAACCTCAGACCTTCAGCCTGCAGGCCAAGACCTTTCTGAAACCCCAAGCAACCTAAAGAAAGCAGACTCCCCTGCAAAGAAAATGGTATAACAAATTTCTTAGGAGCTCCTCTGACACTGTAGGCCTGGTTGTTAAGAGGATCTGTGACTGTGGAGTCTCTGAAATGACTGCTCTTTATATGGCAATTTCCCATCTGGTATAGAAATCAGGCTGCCAACAGATCTGTTTTGATTAGAAAAAAAAATAAGAAACCTAGGTGTCATTAGTAAGGTATTAGATCCCCAAGTTTTTATTTAAATCTAGGGGCTGAGAGCTGAAGAATATATTTTTTTTCCTCTGAGACAATGTGGTGCTTAAGCTTGAAGAGTTACCAGCACTTACCTGTGAACCCTTTTGAGTTTGTGCATCTTTACCTGAGCAGGGGGCTAAAATAAATGTCTAAGTTGATGGAAGCATAGCCAGTGAGGCTTTTTTTTTACAGGAGCAGTTGTTGCATGAAGTTGGAAAGCAACAAAATAAGGGAACTTGGTTTCTGAAGGCAGCTGGGCTGGGCAGGAGAAAAGCATAAGCACAGGGGCAGCTGGTAACCTGTGCTGAGAGGAAGAATAAAGAGGAGCCTCTGTTGAGAACAGGGGAGAGTGAGCCTGCTCAAGCCGAGTGGGAGGCAGCAGGAGGAGGAAAGTTCACTGCCTGCTTAATTGCAGGGGGTGCCACAGTCCCACTGTGTACACAAAACCCTGTCAATAGCACTGAGGTGCCAGCCTGTTAATTAATGATTTACTTACACTGACCCTTAACCCTGAGGCAAATAAGGGGGATTTGTTTTGCTTCTATTAACTCCTCAGCTTGCTGAGCAGAGACCCTGTAGTCCCCAGAATCACATGGCCACACAGGAGCTCTGTGTCCTTTATTGTGCAAGGATCCAGCTTGTGACAGAGGGGAGGGACTTCTCATGGGGCTCAGTAAAAGAACGGGGGGGCTCTGGGCCTCCTTTTCCCTGTGCCTAGCTTAAAAGCATGTGGTGGCAAGGGAAATGTGTACAACAGTCTCTTTGGAGCTGGATGTGATTTTCCAGTGGTACAAATGGAGATACAACTCCCAAAACATCCTCAGGGACATCTGCTGTATTTATCACAGTCGGTTTGACCAAATGACTCCCAGCAGAGCCTGGGGTCTGACCTGTGACTGGTGTCAAAGCCAGGTTTCTGACACAGCACCATCTTCCTGCCTGACCACAAGCAGGTCTTAAGCCCACACCAAGGTTCAGGTCTCCAACTCCCATGCCATAGGAAATGAAGATCTGAGAAAGCTTTGGGAGAGCAAAAGGAGCAGCAATGATCTCTCCTTCCCCTGAGTAGCAGGAGGATAAGTACATTTCGGAATGTAAAGGGATTGATACTATGAAAATAGGAACTCTATAAGTTACTTAGTTCACACACGTGCAACTCCCCGAGGGTGTAACTAGGGTTGTTCTGGTTCTTTAGTATTATTGCTTCAGGCATTACACCTGAAAATGCCAGATGTATTTAAATCAAGTGTGATGGTGTCACTGCATAGTAATAGTGTTTTATCAGGGGGATGAACTGGTCTGCTTTCTCTCTCAAGAGCATTTGGAAGAGTATGATGCAGAGTGGTTTGGAAGGCAGATGGATTCCTCTCTACTGGAGAATTACATTTTTATTAAAGTAGCGGGTTGTTGCTCCAGTGGAGGGCCAGTGGCGGCTGCTGTGATCAATAGACCTGTGCTTTTTATGTAAGATTTACTCTTGCTTGTCCCAGTTTTGCCGAGAATGTTCAGCTTGCAATCGATAACAAGCCGTGATGACAAAGTAGCTAGTTTCAATTGAATTTGATATCATTAAAAATGTTAAAAAAACTTTTTTCTCTTCCCCCCCTTTTTTTTTTTTTTTTTAGAGAAAAGCTTTTCAGTGAAAAACTTTGGTGCTGCCCTAGCAACCCAGCAGAGTAAGAATAACCAAACATCTGTCTCAGCCTTGACAATGCTGGTCTAGGATTACCACAGCTGAATCCAGCATTTCGTAGCCTTGTACTTAGACTGGGTTGTGGTTGCAACTTCCCAGGAAAAGAGGTGCCCGTTGGTGAGGGGAGAAGATTCCTGATGGTGGGCTGTGAGATGATGCCAGGCAGCTTCCAAAGTAATTTTAGTTGATACTGCTCACCTCTGGAATCACCTCTCCTTTTGGCCTTTGGCATTAAGAGTCTGATTTGTAATTAGAAGAATGGCACTATGATAACTTTAAGCTCTGGAAGGTAACTGTTGCCATGTATCTCATAATTTTCCATTTCCAAAGTCAGAACACATTAAGTAAATATCCCTCTCGTGCCCAGAATGGGTGATTATCTTCTGTTCTGACTTGATGAAACCCTGATGCAGGGACTAACTTGCTCCAACTTTTGGAGAGCAGCCACCTCTTCTGAAGTACAATTGCATTTACCAGGCTTGTCTTGAACATTTCAGCTTGTTTAATTTCCTAATAAGTTACTCTTCTTGGGCAGGGGAGTAAAGAGGCTTCTCATTCTTCCAGGAAGTCAAATTACTCCTGGCTCAGGTGGTCCAGGTCACAGTGACACAGCATGGAGGGGATCCCAGCAGTAACTTTCTGCAGGGAAATGTTCTGAGTTGTAGATTTGACTTTTCCTCTTCATTCTGCAGAACTGCGTCTGCATTTAGAAAACCTGATATCTGCTAGGGAAAGCAGCCCTCAGAAACAACTTCCAGCTGTTGTGGAGTTTTTCGGTTGGCTTTGTTTTTTGGTTTTTGGTGTGTTTTTTTTACTTTGTCCCATATCCCGCTTTAAATGCATCCCTGCACCCAGAATGTTCCCATCAGCAGAAACAGGTATTATAATATCACAGGCAGAGGGAGATATGTGTGCCTACAGAACTGCCTAATCCTTCCTCCTGGGTGAGTCTGTTGGTTTAACTATCTCCTCAGAGCACGTAGTCCCTCCTCTGAGAGCTTCCCAATGAGGGGCTGCAACAGCAGAAGAAGATGAAGGGGAACGAGATGAAATACACAGAGGCCCAAACCATCTTGCTACCTGCAGTTGGTACAGGAGAACACTCTCTTTAGATGGGCTTAGAGGTGGATGGAGCTGAAGTCTGACAAATGAGCTTGGAGACCCTGCTGTGTGCTTGGAGCAGGCGGAAGGCAGGATGAAGCGACTGTAGACCAGGCTGACAGACGGACTTTGTGCTGGTTGCTAGGCAAAGGCAACTCATGCCTGAGCCAGCAATCCCCAAACTCTCCCGAGGAGTGCCAGAGCTGGAGATGAGGGTTGCTGCTACTCCAGTGCCAAGGAACAACACTTTCTTTTGTTAAGAGCATGGTCCTGCTTTATCTGTTTCCCCTCCAGCTGCTGGACATCAGTGGCCAGGTTAACTCTGCCATGGGTGGGGGGAATTCCTCACTGTGGCTTGCTTCACATATTTTGTTTTGTTCTGTTATAATTTCATAACCTCAGCAACAAACTTCTCCCCCTCCTCCCTCCTTATTCTCCCTCTCCCCTCCTCCCCTTACTCCAATGGTTTATGAGTTTTGTGCTCTGTGGCCTATTAAGGTTCAGTTCCCAGCCAGTAAAAATGAGGAATTGGTTCCTGCCATTCCACGCAAGGAGTTTTAATGCACTCGGTCTCCTGGAAGCCTAAATGTTTTGTATCGGTGATAGTTGTGTAACATAAAGCCTTAATAAAGGTTTATAAGGGAAGGGATATGAAATGGAGCGTATGGAGTTCAGCTCTGTCTGTGGCTCTGTTGGAGAGTTAGACCAGGGAGAATGTGTTTCTAGGAGAGCCGAGGGTCTGTGATGTGTACAAACACCCACTGCTGTGACCCCCCCATCCCAGCTATGCTCCTCCTCTCTGAGATAACAAACTCCCCATTCTCTGAACCCTGCATGGGAACTGTGAAGCACTGGCCTGAAGAGACAAGCTTCAGTTCAAGATGTGGTTTTCCAGGGCGGACTCCTGTGCATCTCATCCTAAAGTGTCCTCTGCTGACCATCTCCCCACAATCCTTGGAGAAATACTTCCCTCCACAAGTTCTCTCCAAACTTGTGTGTGCAGGAAAAGTGACTGTATGTAGAGGTAGCAGCTATTTCTCATTTGCCTTATTCAACTTTGGGCTGAAAAGGTGGGTTTTGCTCCTGCTTCATCTTTTGCTTGGTCTTTCCACAGCAGTCCTTGAAAAGCAGCTCGCTGTCACCTCCTTTTGCTGTCTCCTCCATTTGCTGTCTTACCTTTTTGGTTTGTAAGCTCTTCAAGGTGCTGTCTGCTCCTGTGCAGTGCCTAGCACAATCTTTCTTCAGTGGTCAGTGAGGCATCTAACATACATATTTAATATTTAATAGTCTTGTGGGACTCAGATGGGAAATACAGAGACAGACCCCTTGTCTCTTCCCCTGTTTCAGGAATGGTGCCACATGCAGTTACAACTAGCCTGCCCCATCAACTGATGAAACACAAGCTTTTTATAAGATTTACCATCAAAATTCTTGAAAGCAGGTGCATGGGAATGCATTTTGTAGGGTTTGAGGGGTGCCCTTTAGCTGCCTTATGGTATGTAAACATGAAGGTGTTTTTTGTGGCTTTGTTCTTCAGCAAAGCAGCAAATAATTTCCTCTTCATTTTATTGAAATCCTCATAAACATGAGCTTAAAGGGATAGGGATGGCAAGTTTTTGACATATAGGGAGTTTGTTTTTTTCCCCCCAGATCTTTGAACAAATGGAAGCAAAAACATGAGAATGTCTTTCCTTCTCTGTCAGTCTTGTGCTCTCAATATTTTAAATTTTAACTTTCCAGAAGTCTTTATGGGGGTAGGGAAAGCACTGTCTTTTATTTTGCTGTTGCTGTTGTTTTCTGTGCTCTGATCTCTAGACCCAGTCATCTCAAATTCAGATTCCTTATAGTTTTTATTTTTTTGAAAAGGACTTGAAAGAAAAACATAAAAGTTTTGATGACTTTGGAAAAAGTTCATCTTCTGATCCTAAGGCTTGTTTTTTATTTATTCAATATTGTTCTTGCAGTCATTTCACAGTTTCAAAAATTTAAATTCAGATCTAATTACAACTGATTTAACTGTCAATTTTTAATATACACATTTTCAGACTTAGATTTCAAAACCAATAATGTTTAAATACGTGTATGGTGTTTTGGTTTTATTTGTTTGGTTTTTTAACAGGCGAAATAAAGATGTGAAAATGATACATTAGGGATCAGTGGTCTAGTCCTTAATGTTGCAAGAAAAATGCAGGAAGAGTTTAACTCCAAGAAAGACAGTGAACTGTCCTAAGTGATTAGAAATGGTGCTTCTGTAGGGCGTAAATTCCCCATAAATGTATGAAAGGATATTAACAATAAAGCCTAAAAATGATGGATGAATATTGCAATGAACTTTTTCATTGCTGATCAGCTTAATAGATGGGGTGAAGAAGAAGGCTAGTATGAGGCCTTCTAAAGGTCCTCAGGAGTTATTGCAGAGGACAAAAAGCAGAGAGATGAAATAGAGGAAATAGATATGGATAATAATCGTGCCTCTGAACAGGTGCAGTTTTCTCCTGTGCAACAGAGGTGACAGAGTAATAGCAAGTGATAACTAAATTGGTGTATCAGTAATTGCAAAGTCCTGGTCCATGCCTTAGCATCCTGCTGCTGTCCTTGGCTTACTCTGATGAGAGGACAAAGTAGTCTTAAATGAATATACTTGTCTAACGATCTAACCCACAAAAAGATCATGGGGTTTTTTCAATGCTGATAGGCTGCCTCACATGTTGTTCACCTGCAGGCAGCACAGGACAGCTGTAGCTCACCTAGTTTTGTTTCTGGAGCTGTCTTACTTTACACAATTTCCTGTCCTGTGTTTCTCAATATGAAGATAGATGTCCAAAAAAGTTTCAATCATTGATTGACTGACTTTCTCTGATGGATATGTTTCTTTGGCTTGACATAAACATTTCCAGAGACATTATACCATGGATTAGTGTGGGGTATCCATAGAAAGGATGGTGACCTTAATATCATGGCCAAGTTCACTTCCACTCCTTCAGAAAGTTTCCTGTTCTGCCTAGACCAAACCACTTTGTGTTGCACTCAGAAGAGTATTTGGGATGGGTGACTCATATTGAAATCGAAATGGATCTATTGCAGATATAAGCTCTGGTTCCCTCTTGGCTCCATTTCCATGTGTGTAAAATGGTGAGAGTGCCAACCTCTGCCTCACAGAGCAGGAGGACAAAATACATCAGAGGCTGAGAGCAGCTCAAATGCTGTGGTGATGGAAAGGCACACAAGTACCAAGTTGCAAATGCTTCAGACTAAAATGCCAGCAGGAAGAACAACTTCAGCATTGGAAGTAAGTCATCAGGGTATCTGCAAAGGGAAAAAAAAATTGCTTGAAAGAATCCCCTGAACAAATTAAATCTTGAGGCCTAAAGACAAAGGGAGAGAGAATTAATTTTTCTACAGATATGAAATGTTCTGAATCAGATAAGTCTTGTCATTAGAAAAGGCACTAAGCAGCAAATGTCTGGATAATACCGCCAGCTCCAAGCTTCTCTTGGAACCTCTAAATACATTAAATCCATAAAACTAAATGAAAGCAGCTGCAGTTTTATAGAAATAAAAGGCTCTCATATTAAAAAGCTACGAGCTTATGAAATGAAAGAAAAAAATAATAATAAAATTAAAGTGGGGGAGGAGGAGAGAGAGAGAGAGAGGAGTGAAAGTTAGAAACATAGGTTCCTAGGAAAGGATGATGCAAAAAGCTCTAAGTTAATATGTGAGAATCCTTCAGAGACAAAATAACACACATNTTCAGTGCTTGGTAAAAAAATATAATAATTTTTTATTAAAATATTTTTTGGCTTTAAAGATAGGTTTTAGTGTAAAAATGCCATTTTGCAATAAAACCTTTTAGAGCATTGTGCCCTCTGAAATTTTGTGGGAGGCCCAGAGGATTTATCATTTTTCTAATTTCTGCTTCAGTTTTCTGAACTGAAGCATTTTGACTTTCCACTATTCTTCCACCTTTTTAAGTTACAAAGAAAAGATTAGACTTTTTGTCCCCCTCTTCTTTTTTCTTAAATGCATCAGTGCATAGGAATAGCCAAGCACATTTTGTGAGAAATTCTTCTGTTTCTTCTCTTTGTGGGAAATGGAAACAAGGTTTCTGTCCAGCAGTAATTCCTCGTGTCTTATGCATCCTTGAGGTTCTGAGAAAAGAATGAAACTGGAGGTGGGGGAATAGTGCGTGCAAAAATAACTTTCATTTGTATGCAAATTTGCTTTCATTAGGATTTTCAGTTCTTCTTTCTTAGATGTATTACAGCAGCGTTTGGAGGCCTGCTGTACAAACACATGAATTCTGCATTGCTAACATCCCTTTGTGCAAGAGCTGTTGAGCCACATCTGCGTGATTTAGGCAGAGCTGCCACTTGTTGTGTCTTGGCTTTTGCAGAGCTGTTAGAGGAGATTCGTCTTGCCCCATCCACAGTGCTTGAAAGTCAACTGTCCATGCATGATCGGGCTGTCTTAGACCCATTTTACAGCCAGGAAAGGGACAGGAACCTTCAGAGACACATTGACCTTTGCCTGTTGGTCTGCATTGCCTATAAAAAGAAGTCTAGGTTGAATAACTCGAACTTGGAGTTCAGATCACTGACTCCCACTCTGTGATTCCTTAACTTGCTGGAACCACTCTCACCAGATGGATGCTTTCTGTTGAAGTTGTGCATCACAGGACTGCTATTTTGCCAGCTATTCAGGAAAACGTGCATGTGGGCCAGATGGCTAAAAGTAGCCTTGATGTGTGGTGATTCAAGTAGGCCTACTCCTGTTTGCTTTGGTTGGGTTTTTTGGGATGTTTTTTGTTGATTTTTGTTTGTGGTTTTTTTTTGGTTGGGTTTTTTGGGTGTTTTTTTTTTTTTTTTTTTTTTTGGTTTTTTTTTGTTTTTTTTTTTTTTTTTTTTTTTTTTTTTTTTTTGTTTTTGTTTTATGGGTTGTTTTTTTTTTTTAAGTTTTTATGACATGGGAAGGATGAAGAAGGAGAAGCTGGCTGAATATCCTATTCATAGGAATAATTACTTCTGTAAGGCGTTTGAAGGGAAAACAAAGAATTATTTGATTCCCACAAAAAGGCAAAAGAGAATTGCCTCATGACAAGGAGACATCAATGAATACATATTAAACCAGCTGCCCTTAAGAAGAGTATGAACTCGTAGTTAGAACTGACCTAAGCTCCCTTCCTGACTGTGTCACTGGTTTGATACAAGACAATGGGTGAAATGGGTAGCATCCTTCTCCATTAGTCATCTTACTTGAATAAAAGAAATAAAAGCTCAGATGTTACCACCGGTGATTTCATGTACCAGACTTATTGACATTAATGAGGCCTTACAAATGTTAAAAATAATGATAATGCTTTGAAATCTAAGCTGGATGCTAGTTCTCAGCAAAACAAAGTATTTTAAGTGCCATTATCCTTTAAATTCCTGTACCATTTTGCTTTTTTGCCTTGTTCTGATGTGTCAAGCCTGTGGAGCAGTATTCTTTCCTAGTCCTCTTGCCTTGGCAGGAAGACACAAAGGCCAGGGAAAGTTGTGTGATTTATTCTAATTTTCCTTAGAACCTCTCTCTTGGTGCTCTGAAACTCCAAGTGAGCAAACGCTCCCATCCAGGAAGGCAAAGCTTGTCAGATGTTACCATGACAACCTGAGTGTAATTAAGGCCTGTTTCAGCTGCTAACAGCTGTGTGCATTTTATCTGTCTTGAAGATTATATATATATATACACACACATACATACACGTAGATAAATATATATCTACATGGAAGTAGTACTGTGAGGTATCTGCATCTGTCTAGCTGTACATAAACCCACACCTAAATTGCTGCCCCTGTGCACTTCCATATTAACAGAGCTGAATAAAAAAAATTTGCAAGCACCTTGCTGTTCTTAAGGATGGTGAAGCACCAGAGATTCTCCACTGCCTTTCCTTTTGCAACCACCCATTTTTAATGAAGTGTGGGAAAATAAATATTCATAGCCAAGAAAAAGGAAACCTTGCTTCAGGGTTAGAGTTTCCAGCCTCTTTTCTGCTTGGTCATAGAGACTTTTAATTTTTGTTCCTATTAAGGAGGAAATAGGAGCTGTTTCCCAGGGTTAAATGTCTCTTGCAAATACACCGAGTTCTGAAATAAGTCACTTAACCTTTAGGTAACTCTTCCTGTCTTCCTGCAGGAAGCTATTCTCTCAGGCATTGTTTCTGCACTCAGAGAGGTGTGTGCTCTGCGAAGAGCAATGTCTCCAGGCTGTGTTGGACCCTCTGCATCCCAGGGCACAGCTGGTGCTGCTCTGCCTGGCTCCTGTGCAGTGGACAGTAGAGCTCAGGAGCTGCTGCAGGTAGTCCTCTCACAGGAGAGGGAACGGGGCCTGCAGCAATGGATACTCAGGCCACTCAAAAATAGGTGCCAAGCCAGCATCCCCTGGTAGCCAGATGGGACAAGAACCTACCTACAGCAGGTATGTTCTCTGCCAGCTGTGAGACCGCTCTTGTCGCCTGATAAACAGTGGTTAAGTTGGTTGTGCTGAAGGTAAACATGTTTGCTGTGAGTGTGGCTTTTAAAGGATGTGGGGTTTTGTGAGATGCCACACGAAACTTGTCCGAGGCTGTGAATATATTAGACTCCCACTCAAGTTTAGATACACATCCTTCCAGGAAAGGAGTTTAACTCTTCATGTAGATGAAGAGATAAAGTAAATACTTGAGGAACTTAATAATTAATAAATTTATTTTCTAATATCTGTATAAATTACACCAGTTTCAGTAGGAGCTGATAGTCAAGGGCTTAAGTCAACCATTTATGGGAATAAAAAAATGAGGAGGTAAAAAAATAAAGAATTGATTTTGGGAAATACGGTTCACAAAGTATATACAGTGTAATGAAGGCAATGATGGTATTCACAGGACAACAAACTCTTGACATATCTTCTAAGACCTAGATTTTGTTGTTGCTTTTAAATGTCCTCTAGGCTTGCACCTGCTATAAACCATACAAATGTGGATGTCCAGAGTGTGTTTGGCTGGCCTTTGGGTTTTGTTTTTGTTTTGTTTTTTTTTTTCTTTTAAATTATAATAATCTGAGCTGGTGAATACAGCTGCGTTCTCCTGCTCTTTCCCTTTGTGTGTGTGAAATTATAGGTGCCAAGGGATCCTGTGAACTTTCTGTTTTGGGAAGGAATCTCGTTGCGATCTGCATTTTGGGAATGCAGAATTTCCCCTGAGTAAGTGAACGGGGTTATGTCCCTGAATGCTTTTTGCCTGGGGGACAAAGCAGAGGGAGGCTGCAGACAGAGAAGCCAGCAGTGTCTGATTATGTCCATAAGGTCCTGTGTCTAAGGCACAGTTCTCAGAGGTCAGATAACTCTTTGCAGCTCTGTTTTTGAGTGCCTGGCTGCAGAAAGGCAAGTCATCTGGCACCACTTTGCTTGAAATTCTTTGTCTCAGTCCTATACTGTCTTCTGGTCTCCTTGGTCATAGTGTTCCTCTTTCCACTGCAAGTGATTGTGTCAGGACACATCTTTTTCTTTTTCTTTTTCTTTTTCTTTTTCTTTTTCTTTTTCTTTTTCTTTTTCTTTTTCTTTTTCTTTTTCTTTTTCTTTTTCTTTTTCTTTTTCTTTTTCTTTTTCTTTTTCTTTTTCTTTTTCTTTCTGTAGGAGATGATCGCATAGAGTAAGTTAGGTTTTTTGATTAAAAGATGCTTAAAAATCCACTGAGAATGTGTTTCATTTGTGTGCATATGCCCACAGGCATGTGTCACTTGGAATATGCTCAGGTTTGTACACAATAATGGCCTCATCCTAGGTACAGGTATCCTGCACTGGGCACTGGTAAGGGTTTAACTACATCTGCCGGACAAAGTGGGAATGGTGTGCTACAAGTCAGTCTGAACCCAGAGAAATTAGAGGAACTTGAATGCCACGCTGTACCTTTAGCGTGGTCTAAATGGTTCCTCAGAGGAAAAAAAATACATTCAGCATTTTGTGGTATTTATGTGAGGGAAGTGCTGTTCAGGGAAAAGGGTGAGATGAAGGTTTCAAATAAAATAAATGGAATTTCACGGAGACATTTAAAAAGGGGAAAAAAAGTTGGAATGGTGGGAAGATTGGGGTAACAGGGAGTAGGAGACCTTTGCAGAGTATGGAGCTTTTTGTTAGAGGAATTTGTATGGGTTTTAATTTGAAGAATTCTGTGAATGATCAAAATATATTCTCCCTCCACCTGCACCCACTCCCTTTTCCCCAAAGAAACCCCACCAAACCAAAGAAAAACTGATTACGAAAACTGTTCATTTTTGCTGAAATAATTCCAAACTCGAGATGTCAAAGAATGATTTTCAGGTCCAACTCTTACATGCAAAAATCTCCAGTTCTTAATTTCAAGTTGGCATATGCTTTATCAGACTGGAAAATCCATCTCCGAATGGAAGCGGAAGAAATAATAAACTGGTAATTGGGATAATATGATACCAAGATTAGCTTCCTACATATCTGCAATGCCTCAAGTAATTTTCTTGGGACTGTGATATACCCAGTTATATCCAAGATTAT
>VXBU01000003.1:11848-26048 GCA_013400315.1 Bombycilla garrulus | reverse complement strand
AAAAAAAAAAAAAAAGTAACTGTACCCTGTTTTTTGTTTCTTTTCCTTTTGGTATTTTGCGTGTGTTTCAAATATTCAGGTCTCTTTCTCAGCTGAAATTAAAGTGGTCTTTCAGGGGAAAATCACTCTTTCCTACCTGTTTATTGAGAAACTTGATTATATTCTTACAGGCTTTTGATTTACTTGAGAAAGTTTAACTTTCCTTGCATCTGAATGGCCTTAAAATGAGTCTCAAGCTGTATTTCTGAAGGAGGCAATCACCTCTGGTTTGCTGAAAAAAAAAAAAAATGGTCAGGAATATGACCTTGTCCATATTTGCTGCCACAAGCTTTTCCTCCACGTGTGCAGGTTGGGACAGGGAGCACCCAATGACCTGCAGAAAACAGGCTCTGTGTGGAGTCAGCAAAGGGGTTAACAACTCTGAGGGCACTTGGGGACTCTGCAAAAGATGTGAAACTTTCCTGAAGGAAAGGGAGGAGGGGATGTGCAAGGAGGGAAATGAGGACATCAGTCCTCCTTCTGCATCCCCTTTGACTTGCCAGACAAAAGAGAAAAGTTTCTGCACCACCTCAGATTTAGTTTGGTTTTATCATTCTTGGAGACATTAAGCATAAAGAAGGTCTTTAATTAGAGAGGAGAAAAAAAGCACCTCAGATCATTTAAATCCTGTAACTTATCTTTTCTGGGCCTTGCTGATTCAACTTTCCATCAACACGTTGTTTCCATCTCACTGTTGTGTGCACCAGTGGCCCGCAGCTGTGAGGGGATGGAGTGTCACATTTGTGAGGAGAGGTTTCTTATAAAAACTGCCCTGCATGCAAAGGCTCCCCCCTGCCACGGTGAGGGGGTCCCAGGCTGGCCTCAGAGGGAGAGAGGCCAGTGCTGGGTGGCAAGATGAGTATCTGTAGTGACTCGAAACATCCTCAGTGAGAAAAGGTGATGACACCTTCTCCCAAGAGATGAGGGATAGTCCTCTCCAGAGAGGCAGCCTGTTTGCATGGTGGCACCACTCTCTAAAATCTGTGTATCTGCTCTTCAGGGTTTGTGCCCAGACTGGAGCTGAATGCACCTGCGGAGCATTTGGCCATCATTGGATTTAATAGATCTCAGTCATGCCTCCCTGCACTCCCCAGAAGGTGGAAGTCAAATATATGCCGTATGCTTCAGTGCTCTTCAAACACATGTTTAGCATCTTAACTTTATTTCTTGGTTTCCATTTTGATGGTACACAAAGGGTTTAATGTTTTCATTGTTATACACAGTAGCTTAATTTTTTTCCTTGTAGCCTTTGGGCTGTTGCACCTCTGTTATGAGATCCCTCCTAGGAACAGCAGGGCAGAAATGTTCTTTATTATGTGCTTGAATTTAACTTTTTTTTTCCCTCTCCTCCCTTCGCTCCCCCCACAGTTTCGTTTGCCTCTCTGGTTTTAATTAGCCTTGCTTTTCCAATTAACATCCTGGTCTGCTGCAGTGAGGCCAAAGGAGGGAACCAGAAAGGCATGGCAAGAACCCCCTTTTCTGAGAAAGACTCGTGGCTGAGGCTTGGAGACTGAATTTTCCCAAGGTGGAGCTGCATTGACTGATTCTTAATAAAAGGAGAATTTGGGGCCCAGCGGCACTGTGGGTTTGTAACAGGCATTGTTCCTTGAAAATATTAAGCTCAGTAGGAAGCACGTTCCCCCTTGGCCTCTCCTAGTCTCAGGTAGTGATATGGAAACTATCATCACATTTGAACCCCTTGCAACCTGTCCCTAGGTGGTAATGCTTTATGAATACCACTGAGCAAGCAAAAAGAAGAAAGGAAACAGGAAAATAAAAGATTAAAAGCAAAACCTTTTGGCTTGTCCCCCAGCACAATCAGCTTGGTATTTTCAATAAACTAAACAAAACAAAAGTAAAAAAAAAAATTTAGAAAAAAAAAATGGGGCTGAGCAAATCCCTTAATTGGAACTTAAAGATTTTCTCAGACACTTACCAGAAGTGTCAAACTGCTGTTAGTGCATCACCTAATGTGATACATTTATCCTCTCTGTCTGGCATTTGCTTTCGATGGAGTCTGGGTTTTCCTCCCTGATTTTCTTTCTCCTGCACATGTCCAGCAAATGGTGGGGCACAGGCAGTGTTGAAGTGCAGTCCCCTTGTCCAGCAGGCCTCCCAGACTGGTCCCAGACCTTCCATAATGGTCCATCCTTCCATTAGGGGTCACAGCAGATCACAGCCAAGGAAAAAGGGACCTGGATCAGCCTTGTTCCCTGGGGTGCAATGTAGGGAGAGGTGGTGATGGTGACTTCCTGCCAGTGATGCTCTGTCCAGGTTTCCTTTCTCTATCCAAACTGTGTTCCCCTGTTGGGGGCTGATCTGCAGTCACACAGTCCTTGATCCTAGTGTGGCTTAGCAGGAATCAAAGCCTTCCAGGAAAGAATTGTAGGCACAAATTATATACATGCAAATTTGTATTCATATTGGGCATGATATTTCTAGATAAATAGCATCTTGTAAGAATATCCCTTTCTAGAGAATATTTTTGGTCTGATACAGCCAATATCTATTTATTGGCACAACCAAAGTTAAAAAAATGGCTTTGATAAAGACAGAGAATCTACCTAAATAAGTACATTAACATTCTAGAGAACACTTTTCCACCAGTGTTCTTGAACAGACTATCAGAGCTTTAATTTTTTCCCTCTGTCCCTCTTCCTGTCTCTGCTCGTTTTTCTAGCTGTGATCATGCATCCTTAATTCCATTCAGATTTCCTTCCTTTGAGAAGATGGTATTAAATTAATAGCTTTGCTGGAAATACAAAAAAGGAAAAAAAAATTTAGCCAATATGTAAAGTACCTGGAGATTTAGCACTTTGCTGAAGAAATTAATAATTACAACAATATGAATCTCATTGCTTTGCCCAGCCCACCAAAAAATTAACAAGTCTCTTCCCCTCTAGAGATAAAAATCTTATTTAGATCTGTCAGGAACATACTTTTGTTGCCTTTGCAATATCATTGTCAGTGCTGGGACAGGGGGAGGGGAAGAAGATTCTATGTAATGTAATGAATTTTGAATCTAAATATTTGATCACAACATTCTCTGCTGAGATTTTATTTTTCCTTATCTTACTTCCAAGAGGTTATCTTACCCTCTTCCGACTAGGACAGTGTAGCTTTAGTCACCCTTCCAAAAGAGCTCTGTGTTAGACCCTGGATTCAGCCCTGGAAGGGTTATTATTAATAGTGATGTTTCTTAGTAAACTTGCCTCCCAAGGTTGCTCTAGCCAAGATTGTTTAGAAAACTCCACTGGGATATTTGTAAGGGACACCTTGGGTCTAATGTACTAGCATTTAATGGACAAATCTATTTAGGTCCCTGTGTTAATATAAAACTGTTTTGTTAGTTGTGAAGCAGGCACAAAGCACTACTAATAACAGCTGTGAAACAGAGCTAATTTGAGCATCAGTGGCCACCTGAATACTGGAAATTCAGGGCACTCTTAAAGCCTCTCTGTTCTTGATGGGTAAAATTGGATTGACGTAAACTTCATTATCAAAACAGAAATTCTTACTTCCCAAGGAATTTCATTTTTCACTTCTTTGAAAGCAAAAATTATGTTTTTCTTGAGAGAAGAGCACAATTTTATAGCTAGGGGAAGTATATTCCCTGATTTTCCATGGCTTGTTTTGGAAGTCTGATCCCAGGCTGGTCTTGTAATTCGAAAGGATTTGGAGCCTGTGCTAATGTGATAATGGCAATATTGGTGCTATTAATTTTGTGTTTTACTCTGCTTTGCTCTGACACATTGGGGTTTTAGGACTGGACAGACTCATCTCCTGCTCTGTGGGAAGCTGTCAGCCAGATGACCTCCCCAGCTCAGGGTGCTGCTCATTTTCCCTGGTAAAGTGTTGCAGTAACCAGAGCTGCCACAGAAATGGGGAGTCAGTGGAGGTTTCTGAGCAAAGAGAGGTGGTTTGTAGCTTCAGCATTGCAGCTCCCAGTGTAGCTCGAAACTGTCCCAGATTCCAGCCAGGTCCCCCGTTTGCCTTGCTGTGACAGAGAGAAAGAGAGAAAAAGGCAAAGACAGACACCAAAACATGACCCAGACACTTTCTTCCTATCCCCAACTACCGGTGTTTCCCTTCATCTGGCTCTTTTTGAAATCACATTTTCCACAGCTCACAAAAGCAGCCTTTGTGTCTGTCCTTTTCTTTCCACATTGAATAATGCAGTGGTTCTATACTTCCTTCTTGGAAGATTAAATCCTCACATGCTTGGTTCCTGTTCAGAAACTGGCCTAACAGTCAATTTGTTTTCACTATGGCAGGGGAAGCAATCACTCTATTTGAAGAAGGTGTGGGGAAAACAGAGACACGCCATTTTTTCTGGAGTATTTCTGAAAGAAACCTTGTAGAAGGGCAGAAAGTTACACACGATTTAGCACTTTTTTCTCTGGGACAACTGGGTGGAGGAAAGTTTTTGGACAGCAGGGAGCTAGAGACTGGTGGTATATAGGTGTTGGATAGCAACACAGCAAGAAACAACACAAGGACCAAAAGGTCATTTGACCAGCGCATCTCCTGTGTCTGCACTGCTGTGCTTTTAAATGATGCATTGCTTCGGTTTTTCTTCCTGGGGCCTGTGGTGGATAATACCAACAGTTTTTGTGCTGCCCTGCTATCCTGTGGGCTCCAGTGTAGCTCACTCTTGCCGTGACCCTGTGAACACCACTTTCAGTGGCACGGATCCGTCCTGTTGCTCTTGACTCTGCGGTGCCGTGCAGACTCTCCTGTAACTGACAGGTGCATTTCTCGGGGGACTTATTTGTCAACCTGGAATTCCCCTTCCCCTGCTTTAGCAAAAACCTGTCGACACGATTAGCATGGGGACTGCTGATTCACCAAGTGGGAAACAAGAGGAGATTGTTTATTTGCTAATGTCAAACGTCAGCTCAAGGTAATCTCTGACCCTTGGTCAGGTCTCAGGAAATGAAGCTAAGTGATACCTTGGCCAGTTTACTTTGACAGAAGAAGCAAAATATTGTTATAAACTATACTGAGATTAAAAAGAAAAAAAAAATTTGAAAAAGCCTTCCATGCGAGAAAAATTGGTAGCAAGATATCCCCAGTGTACTATCTCTTTGAAGGTATCTTCATCCACCTTTTTTACTTAAAAAAAAATTAACTGCATCTTAACGTAACCCTGTTCAATTTTCAAGGACAACTGGAAGAGGATATAGCAAATAATAATAATAAACAATAAAAAAAAAAAAAAAAAAAAAAAAACACAAAAAAAAACCACAGAAAATACCACCAAAACAATGGAAAGCCTTAGTGCTAACAGATGGGTAAAAAGTATGTATAAATTACATTGCCAAAAGACCTTACTGATGGCAAGTGGCAAGTTGGTATCTCCCTAATAAAATAATGTGAAAGGTGTTTAACTTGGGGGATAAATTAATGGTTGGCAACACGAAAAATCCATATGGTACACAATATCCACCAACCCTCTCCTCTGTTGGATTCTACATCCAATACTGATAATGAAAAAATTATTCTGGGCTTTTAACAGTGGCTAATACTAAGATTTTACAGAGCTGATTACATTTTTCATGATGCCTGCTCTTTACATAAACTGGATGAGCCTGGATATATTTTTAAGTCTGAGCCAGAAGATGACTGAATTCTCTCCATAAAACCCCTCTGATTTAAAATTGTTGTCTAAAGTAGGGTCTTAATCAGTCTTTGGTGCAAATGACTGGTGCGCAGCTGCCAGCCTGATCCGATGTTAGTAGGAATTCTTAACTCCATTGTGAATGGTCCATGAAAGCAAGTAGCCCGAGATTTTCCTTCCCACTTAAAACCCACACAAAGGGACTAGGAAAAAACATCTCAGGGTCAATTTCCAATGGAGGACAGTGTTAATCTCTTTAAAAGTGTTTATCACAATTCGATTTTTTGTGTCTCTGGCCATTCACGTACACTCCTGACTCGCTGCTTTCCTGTGCTACCTGTGAATGTGCCACCCCTAAACTGGAGCTTGGTCTTGGTAACCCTCAGAACAGAAGTAGGTGGGAATAGAAGAATTCTTGGGCAGATAATCAGTGGCAGAATTTAAGATAAACAAATCCTTGTCGGCTACAGTTCCCTCCTAAATACCCTTACTAGCATCCTGGTGAGATAAGTCTCCATTTCTGGTCTGATGATAGAAACAGATGATCTTTTAATAGTTCCAGTGGTGGGAATGCTGTTCCCTCGTCTTCCAATGAGGAGTTTAGGAACCAACAGATAATTAGCAGGAGCAGCTGTTCATATGAATAGAGCTATGTCCAGCTTTCCCCTCTTCAACTGTTATGCCCTGTGGAAACAGGGAAAAATGATGTATCACTGCAAGGGCAACTTAATTTCATGTTCTTTTTCCTCTCCTCCACCATTTACAATAGGTCCAACAGTACTGATGTGGTGGCAGGTACCACTTAAAGCTGAGACCTGCAAAAGAATGAGACTCTTGACATTTATGTCAATGGATTCAGAATTTATCCTTTTTGTTATTGTATATGGCACCTAAGTTTTTTTGGTTGGTTGGTTGGTTGGTTGGTTGGTTGTTTTTTTTTTAAAATCTATTTCGTGAAATTCAGAATTTTAAAATTTCTGTTAGCAACAGTGGTATTGTTCAGAAAATACAACTAAGTGGGTTAAAACAATCTGTTGCATAGACAGCTTCAAACAGAAGAAGATAAAAGTAAATTTTTTAGAGTTCTTTGGGGGGTTTTTCTGCTTTGGTGTCTTCTATGTCAACATTTTGTAAGGCGGGTGGGAAAGGAAAGAAATACGCTAGAGGCTTCAGTATAAATTAAGACGTGCTTTCCAAATCATTAAAGGGAATTGTTAATATTCACAGACACTTCCAGGGGTCAGTTCAGCCTACCTAGGATCTGAATTGCCATCTGGCTATGCCAATCTCTGCTCATTCAATACATAGTGAACTTAGGGACTAGACTCCTAATACTAAGATGCTGTTTCCAATTTTATATTAATATTCTACTCAGATGCGGAAGATTGTACTTCCATTAGAATCATCTAATTCAGAGGGTGCTTTTTTTTTTTNTTTTTTTTAATGTGAGCTGTTGCCTTGTCAAAAGGAGTTCTACTGGGGATGTAGTAATTCAGATTTAAAGTTATGCATCAATAATTGCATGTTGGGCTCAGTGAGAGGCAGGACCCTGCAGGGTTAAGTGTCTCATGAATGTGTAGAGATGTCCTTTGCCTCTGGGAGTTTTCCAGTGCTGGCAAGGAGCAGAGAGGGATGGCAGAGAATTGGGGTAAAGGAAGGCTTGATCACCAGCAGCCACAAGTACAGCTGTGAAGAGAACTGGTGATTCAGCCTTGTGTCTTTGACTGCCGGCCCCTGATTCACTCCAGCTGAGGTGTCAAGTTAGGAGCTAATCTCCTTCAGTTCACTCTGCAGTCAATGAAATCTCTTGAAGCGTTTCTGAAGGACAGGTTACTTAAGAGCTTGAAGTTAATGAGATAAATTGAACAGTTGGTGCCCCTTTAAGTTGCTGTCACTTCTGCCCATTGAAATCTCCAATGTGCATTTGGTATGGCAGCATGACAAATCCTAAGCAACAGTAATGACGACTTCAGTCTCTCCAACACCAGCTACCCAATATAATATAAAAAAGTGTTAGTAGTTTATGTTGTATTTTGGGTAGATATGCTATGTCTCTGGCTAGGAGAGGTGCTCCATGCAGAGCCCAATCAATAGCTCTGGAAACCATACTCAGTGTTGCTAACTGGATCCTTTGCATTTTCTAAATTGAAGGAGAAATGCTGGAACTGAGAAAGAAGCTCGAGCACCTCTTTTCCCTATTCACTCTGCAGCACTTCTGCAGCTGCAACCACTGTTTTTCCAAGTAATTTCCAGGAGCCTAGACAAAGGAGATTATGTGATCACTACAGTGGCCTCTCTGAAGAGACAGAGTGATTAAATGTGTTGATTAGAAATTTGCTGCTCACCTCTGACAGCAGTGGCATGGATCAAAAAGTCAGCAGCAGGTGAAAAAAATAAGCTGCCTTTTGAGAAGAATTGTGAGTACATTTCCGTCAAAGACTTTCAAGAGTATAGCGTAACTAACAAGTGAGCAATGAGTTGAAATCTTTTGTAGGTAAGCAATTTACCATATAAAAAATAGATGTATGAATTTAGATGTTCTGTATCTACCCTGTGTATGGACATTGTGATTCTACAAATACACAAGTACATCAGCTGTTCTAGCACTGAGCAAGTTTTTGACCTTCATCTATTCTGCCCCACCAAGCAATACAGTCACTCTGGCAAATTGTAAAGCACCTTATTTTCCCTTGAAGAGGAAAGTCCTTTTTACACTAAAGCGTACATTTAGTGTTTCCTGCTGTCTACTGCAGGAACAAAGATCATGTGGGACAGAGAACTGAGATGAAGAACTCAGGGTTGCTGCAGAACCTGCAGAACACAAGGATTAGATGTCCAGCACAGGAGGACTTCTCCCTTTTTCAGTACATAATGGATGGTGGAGTAGAGAAGACTGGCTGGTGCAGTCCAGAGCAAATTGCTTTGTGTGTTTTCTAAAATTTGTAAAATTTTAGAAGCAGGTACATAATTTCAAAGGACACATTGGAAAGAGCTGAAACTATTTGTGTTGCTTAGATGTTGTGATTGTGGTTCTGCAAGCATTCAGTAATAGACAAATGTCTATTCTGATGTTTTGGGTGGTTTTTTTGTTTTTTTTAAAATATGGAGAAAAAATCTACAGCACCATGGGAGGGGGAATGTTTTATACATAATGTATCTTCTTCTCATTTTTTCTCCTTGTTTGTCTTCTCCTGATTTTGCTCCTTGAACTGAAATTGAAAGATGTTGAGGCATTGCAAGTGTGTTTTCATGGTAGGGTTCCAGAATGATCCAGAGGGATGGGCAAGTAACATATGATGTACATTAAATGTCCTCATATAATTTACAGGTTTTACAGAAAACCTGTGATGAAACCAAGATTTCCAACCTTTTTTTCCTGTGTCCCAATGATTTCAGACCAGAGTCAGACATTTTAAATGTCCAGCTAAAATTTTTAGCTGATCAAGAGCATGTGGACTAAACTAATTTGGGTTAGATTTTATGGACATTCTGGAAAATAATAAGATGTGAAATGTCATACTAGGATGTTTATCACTCCAGAATACTGCACTTTTTTTTTTTTTTGCCCTAGGAGGCCTCTGTGTCAAAGAAACTTTGCCATTCAGCTACCTGTGAATAAAAGATTCTTCTCTAGGTCAGCAGAGCACACCATGAGCTTTTGAACAAGACCAGACTAAGTTCGGTCCCCTTGGCCACTGAATAATTGAGCAGACAGGAGATGTCAAAAAAAGTGACAAAACAAAACTTTTGAGGCTGCTGTCATTTTTGTTACACTGCACAGGGAAACAGTGTTTTACTTGAAGAGTTTCACAGAGAAAAGAGAGATCCAGAATTTTTTATTTCTCCAAAGACTCCTTAGCAACAGCACTTTTTGCTTACAGTTTGGTGCCACACCTATAGGCTCAATCCCTCACCAACATGACCCCACTGAAACTGGGGATGAAGCTGCCCCTCCACAAGATAAACTCCATTTGTCATGGCAGGTCTGAGCATGGCATTTTGAACTCACTGTGTATGGCCTTAGGCTCTTCTGTCTTGAAAGGAGCTGTATTTCCATCTTAGGCACCCAGAGACCTTTTCATCCTAGACAAGACTCAGCCCTCCTTCCTGTAGTGATGCCTTGGCTTTCCCTGTTGCTCTGTGTCTGTTGTACTCCTGACACTGCTTCCTAGTGCTTCACAGACAAGGGCAGGAAGAGCCATAGTTATGTATAATGCTGCCATTCGTTGCAAATGAGGCTCAAGAGCTTCAGAAGTGTTTAGAAAGTGTGCCAGAAGAAGATCAGTATGTGCAATAACAAGTCAATAATACACAGGAGTGTGTATAGGAGTCAGAATACAACAGTGTCAGGACTCAGGAGCTGCCAATGTATGCAGCTGACCAGTGTAACCAGTTATTTTGTTTTAAACTGTTATCAATTTTTCCTACTCATATTTTTAATCTATTTGCTTTCTATATTTTTCAATTTTTTAAACTAGTAAAATGAGAATAAATATTACTATACTGTAGTCAAGAAGCTATACCTTTAAAGTCACCACAATACTGTTTGGAATCCCTCTTAAGCTTGGGTTTCTGAGAACATGAGTCTTAAACATTTTTACAGTAGCTCTATTTTCCATTCTTGCCTTTTTTCAGTCTGTTTAACTGACTAGCCAAGTCCCTCTCCCTCTCTCTCCTCTCTCTCCCTCCTCTTCTGGAATAAGCCCTCTCAAATGTATTCATTTCCTACAAATCTAATGAAAATAAGGCTGTAGATAGAGGAGGGAAAGCCTGATTCTCACTGAGGGAAAAGCCTTACTTGAGATTAAGCACATTACTTTGACAGCAGAGAATCTGAACTGAGAGGAAGACTGGAAAAAATAATGCTCAATATTCACCATTTGTGCACCTACATGCAGATTTTCCTGCTATCTGCTCCTTCAGAAAGGTAATATTATTAAAGTAAACAATTTAAAATTAAAAAAAAAAAAAAAAGTAAAAAAACTGTTTGTTAATTCAGGGGCAAAAAAAAAAATCACATTTTTCACCTGAATGACCAGTTTGGCCTAGCTATTATCACAAACCAGTTCTAAACCAGGACGTTTTGTAAGCATTTATACCAGGGAAAATCACTGCACTTTCCTCAAAACTCCCTGGGCCCCATGGGATGGAGAGAGGGACAAGCAATTTACTGGCACAAAAAAATACTATTGGAGCTGCATATGAAATTCTTTCCTTCTTTTTAAACAAATGTGGATTGGTGTCACTGACCTGAGAGTGCTGCAGAAGCATCTCCCACAGGAGTTGACCCTGCAGTGGGGTGAGGCAGCCATGAGACCAGCACCCAGCAGTTCCGCCCAGAGCTGTAGGACTGAGCCCAGCCAAAACTGCGCGTGAGGGATTTCTGGAGACCCCCAAAAGGGACAAACATGTACATGTAACTATAGCACAGTCCAGTGAGGTCCCATTAACCCAGTACGTCCTCCTCCACCTATCCCCAAATAACCAAATCAGCTTTTCTCTAGGAGCTGCGGGGTCCTTTTGCATCCCAAACCTGCGCAGAGAGCAGATCTGCTATCTGACCTGAGTACAAGATACCCTTCACTGCTGCTGCAGCAGGGCTGCCAGGATATTCCTGCCATCAACAGAGCTATCCATCCAATCCTTACTGGTAAATTGGAGCACAGATCACATGCTTTTTCAGGCTAATGATGATATAAGGGAGTACAATCCATGGGTTGCCACTGCAGCAGCTCCAGGCAAGCACAACCTCTGCTATTTGAACAAGAGGGAGGAAGAAAGCTTCCAAAATTCACCTAGTCTTTGCCCGTCATGAATGATCTTTCTCCTCCTGGCTTCAGGCTTCATTTTTAATATCACAGCCAGGTACTGCTGCCACTGAGACTTGGTAAACCTGGAGTAGCACACTCAGTTTTCACTTGCTTACCTTTGACTCTCACAGGCATAATCAAAAATGGGAAAATATCTCACATTATTCCGAAAGTCTCTGTCCCTCAGCTGTTTGCCCAGGCAATGCAGCACCAGCCTGCCTGGCAGGGAGGATGTTGCAGGATTTTGTGACTGGCTGACAGAGACAATATAGCATGAATTTGAGTCTGCCTTGCGCCTCTGTTAGAGCAAAAGGGAGTTTTGTCTCTAATTTTGTGAAGAACAGAATCAGGGCCCTGGCTGATGGAAAATAAACATTTTAAACAAAAAGGAGTAAAATTTGAAGATGGATTTCTTTCTATCAAAGTTAAAGACTTAACTACTTGGAGTTAAAGTATTTGTCTGAATTGTGACACTGAAAGCCACCTTTTCAAAGAGCTCTCTAAATAGATTTGTGTTTACCTTTCAAAAGTTCACTGCAGAAAGTTAAGAAATCCCCAATAAACATTAAAATGTATTTACAGAGTTATAGGTGTGAATATGAAGCATAAAATGAATATTTAATAAACAATAGCTCTTGCTTAATATATGTGCAATTGATTCATTTTTTTTAAATCTCTGTCATAACGATCATTGCTTATTTCACACTGAAATCTGTTCCTGACAGTTAGTTCTAAGTAGATACTTTTTCTGTGATTAACATCATTGGACATCTCATTACAGGCAATCAAAGATTTTGATCTTAAATAATTTTTTATAATTAATTTGATGTTTTATTGAGTGGTTTTGGCCATGTGATAGATGCAGGAGACAAATTCTGCATTGTATGACACCGCAAAAAACTTGGGCTAAATAAGTTATCACAAAGAATATTTATGATTTGGAAAAAAAAAACAAACAACTATATTTAGAGTAAAGTCTCTCTAACTAGTTCTTCTGTAATGTGCAATTTAAGATTGACATGCCATCTAATCTGTAACAGTGGATTACACCACTTTCCTTACTGCTGCATTCAAATATTGAGCCTAGTTTGAAGTATTGATTCAGCTGTCTTCAGACACCAGAAATATGACAGTTTATACCAGCTATCTGGTTAGTAATGTCTCCATAAAGTGATACACTTAAAAAATACATGCTTAAAAATAATACCTTAATTTTTGCCTGATTCTTAAAAAGACCATCATGGTTGTCATTAAATGAAAATAAAATGCTCTAGTTCTGAAGGACAAGCTTTATAATTTTTTTTACTGCAGTTGATCAGGTCAGATGTACAGTCCTTGTGCAGCTGATACTCCTTTTACAATCAATGCTGTGGGCATCCTCATTTTATTTTGATTTTTAAACAATTTTGCTCAAGGAAGCTTTGCATAATTGGACCTTTATTCCATCACTGTGCATGTTCAGATCTGAGCTCCCACATCCGAGGGGCTGGTCTGTTTCAAGCTCGTGTGTGTCAAAGCAGGGGGAGAGAAACAGAACTGTTAGGAATTATTCATGCAATGACAATGAGATTTCAAGGAAAAAAAAAAGTCATGCCTTAATTTTTGCATGGTGGAAGCCAAGCTGACCTTCTGACCCAGAAACACTCTGCCTGCCCATGGTTCGCTTCTTCTATAGTTCTCCTACATCATGTCTTGCTTCAAGTTTCCCTTCCATCCCACCTCACAGAAGATAACCCAGAGACTGAGGGACAGAGACACCACCGAAGGGAAAATCTCCCGAAGGTGACACTATGCTAATACCAAATAAATAACAAAATTAAACCCAAACTTGTTAGTGGGTAGGTCACACAGCCAACCCTTTTAAGATGACTTCTTGATGCTGGAGGGAAAAGAATATGAATCAACAGGCAGGACAGAGACCCTGCTTCTGCTGAATGACTCATTCTGGGAGTGAATTGTCTTCATTAGCATAGTGTCACCCATTTATTTTCCTCTGTGGAAGGAAAGGGCTTCAGTTTCCTCTCTTCCTCACATGACCTTCTTCAAAGTTATTGTAGAAAACCACTTGGAGATCCAGCACCAGCTCTGCTGCTTTCCTGCTTTTCTCTTTTTTTGTTTTTCAGTGTAACAATAGATGCTATTGGAAACCAAAACCCTTGTAGGCGACTTACTCTCTATTCTATTTAATTTCCTACATCAAGACTACATTATGACATTCCAATCAGGTTCCCACATCACACCCATCATTGCTGAAGTGACTTTTATTTATTGTTTCTTCCATTCTCTCTTGTGCCCTCCTTCATAAGAAGGACGTTGGGGCTATCTGGGAAATGAAATGACTCACTCAGTGAGAAATCCATTTGTATCATACAGGAAGGGCAAAACAGATTTGCTCAGTTGCTTGCAGAATGTGAGGCAAACCTTCTTGGTGGTTTTCCAGTATCTTTCCCCATGTTTTGAGCCTGGAAAACAAATAATTTCGAAATCGCTTTTTCTAACTTGGTTTGGGTGTTTTCTCTCACATCTGTCTTGAGGTTACTAACTAGAGAAGGAATAGAGGGAGAGAGAAGAAGGCAAGAGGTTGGTGATAGAAGCCTTGGACAGAATCTGGTGAGGTTATCCAGCATATCTTCCTTTTTCCAAAGAGGGATCAACTGTTCTTTTCTGTGGAATTTGAACAGGAGTTTTGTTTTTTTGGTTTTTTTTTGGTGATTTTTTTTTTTGTGGTTTT
>VXBU01000002.1:259-18787 GCA_013400315.1 Bombycilla garrulus | reverse complement strand
CTTTCTTTTCAGTGTTAGTTAATAAAGTTTCTTCTCTATACTTTAAGTTTGGGTGAGGAGGTTGTGCTCCTTTTTTGGTCCTATGTCACATCAGAAATCGAGAAAAATACATTTTCATGGGTGCACTGGCCCTTGGCTGGTGTCAAACCATGACACAGGCAGATAAATGCTATGGTGTTTGTGAAGGTTTCTTGGTGTATGAATGAGCAGTGTGTCTGTAGGGGTTGTATTCTAGGGGTTTTTTAATGTTTTGGGGCTTCCTGCCTACTGAGTACTGTGTGAATCATATGAAGACACTGAATATTAAAAAAAAAAAATCAACTAAACACCTTCAAAACTAATCAGAATGAATACATAAATAAGACTAATTAAGACTAAACTCCTGCTCAGCTCTGACAGTACTGATGATTAAAACAGAAATATTAATGGAATCATGTTGAGGTAGCACTTTGTGCGAATGACAGAGATGTATGAGGGATGAACACTCTTGCAAGCAAAATACTGAAAGATTTTAAATGACTGCTGAATACTGCTCTTACAGATCTTTCTCAGTTGTGTTTTATGATTATTTTATCATTAACTTTTTATATCTACTGTAAGCTACTTTTACTTTCAGGATAAAGTAGTTGAATGGCAGCAGGGGTTTTTTGTGTTTCAGTATTTTTTTGGAGAACAGCACTTCAAAAATGTGCTTGTGTCAATAAATATTTTAGTGATTTGTCCTATTTATGTTTCTAAGCTCCAGCAGGTAAATCACGGAGTACACTAAAAGATTATTTCAGCCAATGAAATGAAGTTTTGTTACATCCAAGTCCCCAAGTTCTTCAAGAAGAGCTAAAATGAAGTAATGTCACATTTCACCTCACTAACTTAGCGAAAACAATTTCCATTTTACATTTATGCAAATAATTGTGCATCTACAACTGAAGAAAAGGAAAAGGCTTTTTATGGGTCTGCACAACAAACACACTACAATTCAATTATGACAAAACTCTGCTGGAAATTCCTATCATAATCTTAAACAATAGTACTGATATAATGTAAATTATAACAGTTTTGACTAGAAACACAAAACACAACCTCCCAATTGAAGTCGCAGGAATGAGAATGAGATTTATTAACTCCTGGAAAAATATCTGGTTTGCATAGCAGAGATTGCTCCTCTACATGAAAGAATTATTGGTAAATTAGCATGATCCTTTCAGCTGTATACATTCCTCATGTTCCACAGGAGCTTTAAGAAATTATCCCCAGAAATTGGCTGCATCCAAGCTTGACTTAATGTTGTGCATATTTTCCCGACGTTGTTTGGTGTAAATATTTGCCTCCCCTTTTTGCAGCCTTTGCTTTAGAGCAGACTTTTGCTGCTTGGTCAGCTGACGTTTTATCTTCTGTTTCACCAGCTCCTACAAACAAACACAAAATTTGTCATCAAAACTTCTTTAAATCATTTAGTATTAAGACACGACATGGCAAGACAACAGAATTTTTTCATGACCAACACGAGCATTCCTGATTCATGATGTTCACCTTGACTGTAGAAATGAACAGAGTTGTTTCCTTCTAAGAAAACCATAAAACAGTTCAGCTGACTGAAAAAGGAGATTCTCTGCTACGGGCAAGGTCTGCATGGAGTGTTGTGTGTGTGCTATACCCTCAGGACTCAAAACACATAAAGGGGTATGGGGTTACCTGTGCTTTTGTCTCCTGATAGTGAAGGTTATAATAAATAGCATTTCTGTTTTTTTTTTTAATTTTACAATTAAACTTCAAGTGTGTTCCTTACTGAGGTGCTAAAGGACCCACACCTCTCAGTGCAGAACATAAGCCTTACACAAAAAATGTAAAAGCTGATAGTACTGCAGAACATTCTATGTCCAGCTGGTCTTTTTTAGCAACCTACTTATTCTGAAGTTTAGATTACAAAAATATGACTGATTGTAATGGAAAACAACAAATCTGTAATACAAGTGTGGCTAAGAGACAGGGAATCAGTGATTTACAATTCCTCCTCCAGTTTTCCCGTTTCATCAAACTGGAGAAGTTCTATGAAATTTCATCTATTATTTGCACCTGTGACTCATTCTGAGCTCTGCTCTCCATTGTGATGGCAACATCTGCCCACAACAAAAATGAAGCCATGATTTTGCAGACTGTGGCATGGCCCCAGCTCAAGCTGCCACACTTGCAAGTGCACACTTGCAAACTTTTTCTTGGAAGAGAAAGAGAAATCAAATTATTTTTCTCTATTTCATCATGGTGGAATCCTATCTTGTTGGAAACCTGCTTGAATAAATTCTGCAAGGCAGATAGCATTATGACATGTAATCTAATGTAAATTCACCAAATTCTATTGCTGAACTGCAGCACCTGGTGGAAAGACTCATCAGTCTCTCTATCATCACAGCCTACATGTGTTCCAAAATTCCTGATGTGAAGTAGACATATCAAGTACTGCCTATTCTGGGGTTGAAGAAAAGCACATTAAATTCTGCTAAAAATGTCCAGATTTATGTAATTCAGAAGGTCAAATTCAAATTGCCAAAGAGATTGCTGTTGAAGAGGAGTTCACAGAAATCTTTCAGAAAATAATGTGAAGAAATCTCTAAGAAGAGAGGTGAGAAAGGCAAAATTAAATCCAGACTCAAGTATCCAAGTTCAAAACAAAAGATATTAATCGTGGCTAGCAACAGAAATAGATTAACTGATACTGTTAGTGCATTATCATGTATTAATATAAAATAGTTACTGGGTAAATGAGAGTAGTCAGAGTTGATATGGAGCTTCAGTGAGAGACCAAAAAGCAAAATATAAAGGAGAGGGCTGGAAATTACTCCTGGTAAACAATTACAGCAGTATCAGTCCTATTTTTCCGTGGGAATGGACATGCACACTGGAGAGGTAGATGGTAAAATTTTAGAGATGATTAATGCCAGAGAACAAATTCAGAAACATAGGTATTAACACCTATGTGCAATTTAAGGTGGTCTGAGAATAAACTAGATGACAAAATAACAAAATAATATTTACCGGAGGAATGGTTGAACAGCTCCCAACACTTCTGATTGATGTGATGCTCTTAGTCCTTGTTCTGTGCCCAGCGATGGGAACAATGCACTCTTCATTACTGAAACACATAAATCAATGTATTATTCCACTTGCAAGATAAACACACCTTTCCCTTTATGAGCACCCTGTTTGAGTCTTCACTTTCTGGGCTACAACTTGAAAACTCGCAACAGAACATTAAAGTTTTAAACATTAACACTGGTTGTTCAAGACAGGCACTTTGCAAAAAGAAGAATTTGTTGCACAACAGCCATGTAAATATCGAGCACAAGAAGACAAACCTCAGGGCACTAAAACACTTCAGATCCTGTACAGAGTTTTGACAATATAAGGCTAAAAAGCAAATGAGGAGAAGTATGATCTCTGTATCCACATACATGTGGGCTGGCAAACTCAAGAAAAAGAATTTCACACACAAAGGGTTAGTCTGAAGGCAAGCAGGAATTTCTAAGCATGTCAGGAAAGGAATTAAAAGCCAGAATAACACACAGTACAATATATTTTAATAAAATACTCCTAGGAGCTCATTCTGAGCTGAGTGAGCAGCAGAACATTTGGCATTGACACAAAGTATCTGAATTATAAACTTACTCATGAAAGTTATTTAGAAGTACTATTTTAATATCAAGAACTACTTCATTATCAGTATTAGCTGAAATGAAGAAAAAGGGAAAAAAATCCACCACAGAAAATAGGCTGCCCTTTGAAGTGCAAGACCTGTTTCTCATTACATACTACAACAAAGCTGGACAACCACAACAGAGCTGGAGAACCACAGCACCAATAGGAAGGGTATTTACTGCTAAATTTTCAAAATAAATTTAATTTTTAGTCTTCAGTTTAAACAAGGGCAGCTAAAGAGGAGTCCTTCTTGAGATACTTGACACATTTACATTTTCAGGGGCAAGGGAAGGGCCACACTCCCAGACAGTGAATCTTTACCTGTAATGACTGAATTCCTCATTTAAAGCCGATGAGTTGGCCAGCTCAGGGCAATCGTCTTCATTCTCCATACCCTCATGGCACCCTCCTTGACCTGCCTGACCTTCCAGTTCAGCAGCATTTTCAGTTAATGTTTTGCCCTTAAAAGAAGTAATTGCAGAACTCTCTGCATCTTCACTGGACTTCCAAGGCACAGCTGGCCCTTCTGCTTTTTCCAAGGCTGAACTCAACTCTGCCATATTCAGTCTTTGTGTATTTTCACTGCTTTCAGCTGCATCAGCCTCTTCCTCACTGCTGCTCATGGTGTTGTCAGATGCTCTGCTTTCAGAGAAATCATCCACTGTGAAGTCTTTGCTGTTTTCCTCATTTTCGCTGAAAAAGTTCAGCTCTTTCTCAGCATCCTCTTCAAGTTCAGAATCTGCAGGGTAAAGCAATTCACTATCTTTCTGCATCTCCTTTGCATAGCCACTGGCAGCAATCTCTTTATCAAGAGAACACTCTCTCCTGTGAAAGAGGAATTATTTTTTTTTTAATACATTGAATTTAATAAGCCAAGTTACCCATATACTACATTTTGGGTTTAAAATCCTAACCAAGCTAGACTAAAATTATCCACACTATTTACAAAAAAGATACACGCAGTTGAAACACACAAAATACATGATGGTGCTGAGCTTTAGATGAAATACTAATTTAGAATGTAATCCAAGAGAAGAAAACTCCTCCAGAAGACTATTCCATCTCCATCACCTGCATTTATGTTGGTTCATAAAATTTTTTTTACAGGAAATTGTTTTACTTTAACAGGAATAACATTAGGGTTTAAGTTCAAATCATGCTTAAGCAAATAGAATAATAAAGGCTCTGACATACAAAGGCTGATTAAAATGTGTAACTCCTTAGGAAAAGTGCTCACGATGAAATAAAACTGTTTTCATTGCAACAGTTTCAGTCTTAAAATTAGTGAAAAATTAGTTGACTTTTCAGAAGGAGCAAAAGACTTTAGGAAGAAAAGTTTAAATGTAATAATGCCTGAGCAGGCAGTCACCCTATTTACAAGTATTTTAAAATTAGTTTTGAAACAGAAACACAAATTATATATTAATCAATATTTTAGAATTGTCAAACAGGCTGATTCTGCACCACTGTTAAAATTTTCTGCACATTCACTATTTGGATCAAGCTTTCAGGCTGACCTCTCTTCCTTGGCTGCAAGAAGACAAAGAAGGCAGCAGAGAATTTTAAAGCGCACTTGAAAACCACTTACAGTAACTCTGAAGAAAGCACAATAGAAATGAGAAAAATATAACTTAAAATTGCATAGTTGGGCCTATTCTTTTTTATTTCTCCCCCAGGCATCTCTAACAGGAATCCACTTTTCTCAGAAAACCAACACTAGTGCTATAATTAGAACTCAAATGCATCTGATCATTTCTACCTGATGTCTTTGAAGGTTGGGAAGAGCTCACTCTCATAGTTGAAGCGTTTCTTGAAGAACTCCTTAATACAATTAACATCTCTGTCAAAATACCTGTAAAAAATACAGAATTGTACAAACAAAAAAATCAGTAAAGTCTATTGCAGTGAGAAGCATTTACCCTACATGGTTTTATTTTAAAATTATTTCTGTTGGTGATCTCAAAAGGCTGGAAAAAAAACCTCAATACAGTTCATTTCTGATCATTTCTTAACCAAAAAATATTATCTCTGAGAAGCAATTAATCACCTATTTATTCTGCAGAGACATTTCTACTCATTCTTCATTTGGAACATTACTTTTGCTGCATCACAACAATGGCAGAGAAAGATTCAGGAAAAGACTTATGGAAAAAAACAAGTCATGGTTGACTGTTTGCTGTCATCAGCATTCGTCAGATTCACCTGGAAAATACCTTTATATCTAAACCTACCATTCAGCATTACATGTGATGTTGACATCATCTGAGGGAAATCAAAGTGGCATGGTCGTTATTATCCAAGATGAGATTAAACTCATTGAAATCCCCATGGATCAGACCATGATTGGCAAATTTTACAATCAGGTCCATTAGTTCACTATAGACAGCAGCAGGATCTTCCATTTGGCGCACCTGGCACCTGAAAAGTCAAGTAAAGTAAAATATTCTGAACCTTGAAAGACTTAATTTAAAAATACAGATAAAAGTATACGAAAAACATCTGAATGCTAGAGTAATTAAAATTAAAAGGGTGTTCAAATCTCTGGTCCAGCATCCTCCTGAAAACTGAGTCAAATCTAAGACCAGACCAGAGTGCTCCGGTCTCTATCTAGTTGGGATAGAAAACTTCCAGGAATGAAGAAAGACAGTGAAACCTTCCCAAGCAACCTGCGCCACTGCCTATCTGCCCTCAAGAGGAGAAAATACATCCTTATATCCAGGCTAAAACTCATCTAAACTCACACTCATTGTCTCCCATTGAGCACTGCTGTCATAATGCATTATGTAAATAACGGACCAGCAAACTTTAAGGTTTCTCCTCTTTTAGGTAATCTTATTGTGTCAGTAGGAGCTAAATCTTCTTACACTGAAGTTCAAATGGCCCACAGCATTTTATTTTACAAAATCAGATTTTCTAGATTATGTTAGGAAAAGAAGAAAAACTAAATTTCCATTGCAGACTGCCACAAAAAACTTGAAGTGTTCTGTTTACAAAATGGATGTGGAACTATATAACAAATGAGAGTGGGAAGACAGAACACAATGAAGTCTTTTTTCCATTATTCTTCAACGTTATACTTTGGAATTAATTCCCTTTAGATTCAACTTAATATCTTGAATCCTATACAAGAGAATGGACTGATTTGTTTTATAACTAGACAATTTAAATCTCTCAATTAGACCTGGGTTATTGTATGAAAGAGACAGGCCTTTTGCACTCAAAACCAAACCAACTGTTCACCTACAAACATCAATAATATTTAATGTTTCTAGAGGATGAAAAACTCAAGCAAAATAATCTTTCTCAAAGGTGCAAAACCAGATTATATGTAGTAGTCTATATAAACAGAGCAGAAGTGAGTTACAAACTCACCTGAATTAACAGGCAAGAATCACAAACTGGAGCTCAGAACATGATGGGTATTAATATTCTATATATGAAGTAACATACAGAATGTTCAATTTCTGTGTAGAAAACAAGGAAAAAATCTAACCCTTTTCTTAAAGTTGTTTGGGTCTCTGTAACACAGAGAATTCAAGCTTCACTACTTACAAAGGATATCCATCAACAAGTTCCATAACAACTGCATGCCTGTTGTAGTCTACGGGTTTTGGAACAGGAAATTCTCTATCCTGCAAAGCCTAGAAAGAGACAACACATTGAAGAATCAAAACTAAATAGTCAAGGAAATGTGACATATATTGACAAACCCATACCTAAGACAAGCAGTATGTATCACTGTGATAGCAGCATATATTGCCCAAATCACATGCTTAAGAAGGAAAACAGCCTCACAGCCATTGGAATTTTCACTGAGAAGACAATAAAATTCTGAAGTTTAGACACTAAGTGCACTGCCTACTGTTTAATTATCATGCATCTGGAAGAAAACCACAACATACTGGAGAAATGACAGAACCTTATCTGGTACCTTAGCCTGTGGAATTAGTAACAGAAAACTGGAAATGGGGTGTTTGGCATTAGAAAGGAATTCTACACCAAGGTACTGCCAGTACACTCTTGCCAGCTTAGTCAATCTATGCTCAGTTGTTGTAAACCCAATAAGTTAATTCTTAAATAGTAACAAACAGCATTATACCACACTTAAGATTAACCAAAGGTAGGTCGTAATATTTTGAAACTCTCCTGTTTGCCTTTTCTAGCATAAATTTAGTCATTCAGAGGATCCACTCACCTTTTGTAAGGGTTCATTCTCTTTTTACTCATTCTGTTGTTACCAGTTTTTAAGAGTCCCAAGTTAAAGCAACATAAATAACAGCTTGTGTTACTTAAGTATTACTACTTTTCAGCACTCAATTAAACTCCCCCAGCCCTCTGCTCAGGGAAACAAATACTGACAGTTACATTCCTACAAGTTCTGACCACATCAGGCTTTACCAGTTGGACCACCTGGACCAATACAGAGGTTCTAAATGATGGTGTTAGTTCTTTTTCTCTCTGTGGAGGACACTGAGATAATCTATCATAGTTCTTTTTTACAAGAACAAGAAAAATCATGTTTCATGTATATATTACTCTTGAATAGCACAAAAGGAGAAAGGAAAACTAGGTTTTTATTAATAATTAATTTTCAGCTATCATCTTTCATTACTATACAATATCTGTTTTTTAAAGCAGATAAAAAACCACAGAATTCAAGAGTAGCAGTATATGCTTAGGAATTAAATCTTTTCTCACAGTGCAGAACTAAATATGCCTTTTTAGATCAAAACACCAGTTCTGATCTGAAAGATTTCCCTCAACAGCACAGAAACAAATGAAAGCTTAGTAAAATTAAAAAATAGATTGCTTTTAAAAAATGACAGCTGCTTCCTAGTTTATGCAATAGACTTTGAAGAAAAAACTGCGGAACTAGTGATATATATTATCTATCCGTAAATAACACCATTAATTTGAAATTCTCTCATGACACCTGAATATGTTCCATATGATTTCAATGGCAAATTAATTTTGGCACTGGGAAGTGTACAAAGCATGTTGAATTGAAACTTTCTGAAATGTATCCTTTAGTAAGTCGAGTACGAGAGAGAAAAAAAAGAAGTATAAATCCTACCAGCACTGCAAACGTGATCAATAGACAGCCTGAGAGTCATCTTCCTGTCCTGTCCCACCATTGCTGGCACTGTGTGAGTGGCCACCTACCTTCATGTAGGCAAACTCCTTCATTGCTGCTATCCGGGACAAGTACAACCAGGACATTTTGTGCCTGTGCTTGTGGTAGTCACGTTTGTTTTTCAGGTTGCGGAAGGAGGTTCTCCCCAGCCTGTGCAATTTCAGCACAAACTGTTGCTCCTCTTCATTGGCAACAATATAAATATCTAGAAAACATGTAAGAGCACAGATCTAAGAAATGAATGGTATCTAACAAGCCAGCTGAAAAAGTGCAGTCAAAGTTGGTTACTCACTCCTCACCCTTTCTGACCTGCAAGTTTAGCAAAGGCAGCTGATTACACAGTGTGTATCAGAGGTTTGACATGCACAAATTACGTCTAAAGAGTTCATATACTCCAATAGAAGAAATGCTGATGGGACGGGACCTGAAGTATCTTTTAATGTTCTGGTGTTCTTAACCATACCCGGGGAGAGCTTCTCCTTCCTGATGAATGGACAGACAACTCAAGGGAACAGAGTCTACTAATTTAAAGTGTTAACAAATACTCTAAACTTAATTTCTAGCATTTGTCCCAAATAATCCCCTTCTCCAATTACAAAAGTCACATTCTGTGTCAAACTGCATGAACATAAGAGCAAGCAAGATAGTGTTCCAATAGTTTTGATCCTATTTTACTTTACTACTTTAAATTTACTTTAAATTTAAATTTACTTTATTTTTAAGTGGGATTAAAAAGCTGAAATTATCTTTTTGTTAAATGGTCTGAAACTCTTCACAAAGCACAAAACAAGCAGCACCTGCCTGCGAAGTACCATTTTAAATAATAAACCAAGAAACAGACAAAATGGGCAAAATGCAATTACACTGTGGTGAAAAAATACCCAAATGTAGCCAGAACCTCACAAAGCACTTGAACATGCTATGTTCAAATGCATCTTGGTGTTTGACATTAATTGATCTTCCTAGCCAGTGGAAAACTCCCCTAGTTTCTAGCAAAATATCTGCAATATCACAGATATGTTTACTTTAAAAAATTATTAAAAATGTTATTTCAGTTTACCTGATTCTTTACCAACACCCATCTGGCTTCCCACAGAACTGAGGACTTGTCGGGAAGAGAGAGTTTTCAGAGCCAGGTAATCATATCCTGCATTAGTTAACCGGTAACCCTGGACAGCTGAATAAAAATAAAATACATTTCACTCCTTATTATGCATACGTCACATTTAAAATAAATGTCAATTCAGTCTTGTTTCTTGTTACCTAAAGTACATAACGTCTAAGTAATATTGACCTTTTACCAGGCCAATCTGACTGAATGATGAAGATGTTTAAATTGGATTGGAGCAGCCCTCAATCCTCTGAAGAACTGGGACAAAAGGGAGAGGTATTTCCCAGAGATGTCCCCACTGTGCTCACAGGGCCAGATCCAATTAAAAGGCTGAAAGGAATGGGGAAAGACCCGCACAACTTTGTCATATGGCAGGTAATAAATACTGCTTTAGCAGCTCTTCCTGAGGCAGTGAAATGCTCAAGGACTGTGCAGTCTTTTCCAGACCTGTGAGGATATCACTCATTTGGGCAGATTCGTACATGCACTTGAACACTGTTTCAAGTGATGATTCTTTTTACCTTATTCTGAACAAAAAAAGAAAGTTAACTCTTCATCTTTTTACTGTCTGTCACTTCTAAAGGTACAAGCAGACACGTGTTGCTGCACAAACCCACATTTCCAGGCTGAGTCCAAGAGAAGGCAAAGCAAACACTCTGGGCACTCCTACATCCCAATCTGTTGGTCAGATACCACTGTGAGGCACTGGGGACAGGATAAGAAAGGGAGTTCAACACAAAATTCAAACTCACTTTTAGTTCGTTAGTAAGCCAGAAGTTTGTGCTTTGCCAACTCTCTCAAAATTTTATTACAGCCACCGTGTTTAAGGCTGCCAATGGAAGCAATTAAGCTAGCAGGAACTATTTCATGGTTCTTCATGCCCATTTCCACCTGCAAGAATAATTAAAAACAGATTTGTCAGTCCTGTATTCAACAATGAAATATCAGATCCTGTTCAAGAGTAAAATCCTTTTTCAAGCAGACACTTTTTAAAGATTTTAAACAGATTTTAACTTCCTACATTTTAAGACTTAACACAACTTTTCATTTGCTTCACTGCTTCTTCGCAGCTTATGTACAACGTACTCTGAAGAACTTCAGTTTCAGCCACGACATGAGACTAAATAGATTTCAGTCCCATTCACGGAAAAGCAGAGAGCAGAGACGCTGGGGATATTGCCTCACCGTGATGGGTCTGCGACCACCCGGGCACCCCCAGGGACCCCTCGAGCATCCCCAAGCACTCCCTGCGCCTCTCGATTCCCCCCAGCCGGGAGGCCGAAGGAAATATCGGCCTGAATCGAGCCCTCCCCATAAGAGGCCAGCATGGAGCCCCAGGGGAGGCAAGGGCACCACAGGCGGGTCCCTCCCGCCGCCAGCTGCGGCAGCGCCCGCCAGCCTGGCCTGCCCGGCCCGGCCCGGCCCCGCTGCCCGTGCCCACTCACCGCGGTCAGCACCCTGAAGTGCTCCCGGGAGAGGTACCGCAACATCACCACGTTCAGCTTCCCCATGGCCGCGGTGGCAGAGGAGCAGAGACGGGAAAAAAAGGAAAAGGAGGAAGAAGATCAGGAAAAGGATGAGGAGAAAACGCGCACGAGGAATAGACGATCAGGCCGCACATGCGCAGTAGGGCCTTGGGTAGGTCCTGGCAGCCGCGAGCACTGCCGCGCTCCGCCGGGTCCCGCTGCGCTCCGCCCGCCACCGAGCCGGAAACTGGAATCGAATCGCAACGAAATTCTGCTCCGAGCTCGGTGGGGCTCCCTTCCATCCCTCCCTACCGCGGGGGAGTTTTTTGGGACACCCGTGCAGCTGCCAGGACCTGTTCCCCTGAGGAGTCTTTCCGGCTAGTCCCGTTACGCTACGGGACGGTGTGGAACGTCTGGGAGCACCGGGGTCGGTCTGGCTGGGAAAGCGCTCTCTTTTCCGAAGGATAACCTGGTGTTGCCAATCCATTTAAACACAAATCCAGACGTTTTGGCAAGCTAGTATAAGGAAAAAAAATCTTTGGTTTTCATTTACACTTCATAGCGAATATTTCTCTAGGAGAAAGTGAAGGCCTCTGTCAGTGTTTTTGTTTCTTTTGTATTACTTGCATGTATTTTACTTTATCCTATAAAATTGTATTTCTGACTTGGAGTCTCACTGGTTTTGCTTTCAAACCAGCACAAGACCCGTGAACAGAAAAGAAAGATCCTGTCACTGAATCATGAACAGATTTTGCCACCTGGTCAGCAGGGAAGAAAGAAGAGAAACTTTCAGCTTCAGGAGACAGGGAAATGAAGACATGAGGCTTGGTGTCCTCATCCAGCTTTCCCTTATGAATTTATTCCTATATCTGTATTTTCCTTTATAATCTGACTGCCTGAAGAACCAGTTGGTAAATTCTGTGTTCCTGATATTTCACTATTCCATTTGCCAACAGAAATGTAGATATAAATTATTCTGCAGGGATCTGTCTTTTTCTAAGGGTTTGAAATCTCCAGGAAGAGGAGATCAAATAATGACAGTCATGCTTATAGATAGCAATCTAGAAATAGAAAATCCTATGTGAAATACCTACCTTTTTCTCCTTCAGAATTTCATGGACACTTGTTTTGCTATGTGTGACTGTACTTTTGGAAACTGCTCTTTCATATTCACAGGAATTTCTGTGTGAACTCATGAAAAAACTCCACCATTAAAAAAAAAAATAAAGAAAATAATTATAACCAAGCCCCACTACTTAGTACTTCATACTAACGACAGCACTTTGCTTTAAAATTTCTAACTTGGCCTGGAACAGGCCAACATTGGGTGAATGCTGAGTGGTAAAAGCAGACAGCTGGTTTCCAGAGAAAATAATTAAATGGTTACTTTTTTCCTTTAAATAGAAACTATCTGGATACTTAAGGAGAATGTATCCCATCTGATCCACAACTCAGGGATGTAAAGTTGTAAAGTCTGGCATGTCATAAAATCATGGATTACTTAAGCCACACTGTACTGCAATTATACAGTGTTCTGAAGTTTTCAAGTGAAAGTAAATATAAATAAAAGCAGAAGTAAAACTCAACTGAATTGTGTGTTATAAAACTATAAAACCCACCAAGCTTCATACTCTGGAAAGAAATCATAAATTTTGATTATGCTGAATGTTTCATTTAATGAGAACTCTTGTTGACATACAGTAAGATATGAAACAGCTCAATTGAACAAATTTTCATATTTGTTTGGTTGTTTTTTTTTTTACTTTTGAGAAAGGTTAGTTGAAAGATCAAGCATCCTGAAGGCTAGCACAGGTAACCCAGACTAATCCTCACACCAATCCTGTTGGCACCTCCTTCAGTAGTTTTAACAGCCAGAATTGGGCCAACCAGGAACAGTGCAAAGAAATCCAGCCAGGCAGACAGCTACAGTGCCACTCATCAATCTTGGAAGAAGCATTCCAGAGGTGGCATCTGTACTCCAATGCTTGCTAAGCACATCCCAGAAGTGGCCACATAGATATTGGCTTTCACAGCACGAAACAGAAGGAAAGCAGGATATCTGTGTGAGCCACAGTGTGAGCAGTGGGGAGCACACTGCCATGGTCTTGAGAATCAGAAGGGTAAAAGCTGGAAAACTTGTATGCTGGGATAAGGACAGTTTAATAGGGGAAGCAAAGGCTGCACACACAAGCAAAGCAAACAAGAAATTAATACCCTGCTTCCCATGACTGGGCTGGTGTTCGGCACCTCCAGCAGAGCAGAGCCCCATCACACAACACTTGGGAGGACAAACGCCATCACTCCAAATGTCCCTTGCTTCCTTCTTCTTCCCACATTTTATACACTGAGGCTGATGTCATATGGTCTGGAATATCCCCTGGAGTACTTTGGGTCACCATCCTGGCTGTGTCCCCTCCCATGCACCCCCAGTCCCCTCACCAGTGCAGCCATAAGAAAAGCAGGAAAGGCCTTGGCTCTGTGCAAGCCCTGCTTAGCAACAGGAAAAACATCTCTGTGTTATTAGCCCTGAGTTCAGCCCAAGTCAAAAACACAGCCCCATAACAGCCCCTGGGAACAAAATTAACTCTACTGCAGCCAAAACCAGCATGGAGATGGCCCCCTTGTTGACCCCACTGGATCCTGTCCAGTGCCCAGCAGCAGGGAAAGGGCAGGGGACAGCTGGCAGTGTCCATGCTGCACCAGTCCCTCACAAGAAATGGTCTGCAGGGAAAAAAGAGTAGGACAGAACAGCTACACTCAAGCACAGCCCAGTAAACCTTTATTAGAGAAATTCACAGACTGCACCCCAATGAGAAAGCTCTACTGCTGTCCTGCAGCACAAGCCAGGCATAGGGATGCTCTGTGGTGGGACTCACTGCTGCCACATGATTTTCAGGTTTGGGGGCAGCTCTGCAGCCGAGAGTTCATCCATCTTAGTCCCATCCTTCATGGGGGTGCGACAGAAGCCCAGCACATCCCCGGCGCGGTGCATGCGGTGCAGCTGGGAGTTGGGGACAGCGTGTCCCAGCTCTGCCGCCAGCCGGGCCAGCAGGCGATGCTTCAGCCTGTTCTCCTGCAGGGGAGTCTGCTGCCAGTCCTTGGGAAGAGACGGCCCGAAGATCTCCCTGACGTGGGACTCGAGGCAGCTCTGCAGGTCCTCGGGAGGGAGGTAACTCCGGCTGTGTGGCAGGGGGCAGATCAGGCTGGGCTCACTCCTCTCCTCCTTCTTAGGAACTGCTCGGTCTGCTTCCACTTCTCTTTCCTCCTTCCTACTGGCACCAGAACACAAACCTTTTCAGCCTCTGGGCTACTTAAGACAGAGTCAGAGCAATTTTGCATTCATGGAATTTTAAACCAGACTCCATCCAGACAGTTCACACATCCTGTGGACTTATCAGGTTATCTAGAAGTGCACAGGGTTTCCCCAAGTGCTGCTCCCCACACATGCTGCCCCTGCAGAGCAAGCACCTACCTATNACCCCTCAGAGCAAGCACCTACCTATCTTATTTCATTTGGTCTGAGTGAAAACAGCATTTTAACTAGTTTAGTTACTTGTTTTCTGTTACAGCTCCATTTTCTAATTTGCTGTGAATAAAAAGCATAACAGAAAATAACCATTATTACAGAAGAAAATCACTGCCCACGTGTAAAAAAAATCTTCACTAGTTTTAAGTAAAAAATTTTGCCTTCTCATATGCTACAATCTAGTCAACAACCAATTGTTGTGAGAAACTGAGAGAGAAACTGTTTTTCATTCCCATGAAATCCCTCTCTTCCCACTCTTAACGAAATCAGTAACAGTTCTAAAGGCTCCAACGCTGCACCACTGCACTCCACGCCAGCAGTGCACCTCGGTGGGCGCTGGTTTCCCAGAGAACCTTCCCTAAGGACGTTCCAAAGCCGCTTGGTCAAATCCTGAGGGAATTGCTCAGGGGCTATCAGTCAAGAGGGCTACGACCCGGTGAAGGCCAAGCATGAGGAGAAGGACAGAAACAATCCCCCACCCTGTGCCCTGCGGGTACCTGCGGCCGCCCCAGAACGCCCTGAGCCCCGCGGGACCGAGGGGCAGCCTCCGCAGCACTGCCACCCGCAGCGTCCACACCGCCGCCATGCCGGGGACGCGCCGGGAGCCTTCCCGCGGCCACCAAGGGTGACGCATTTCTGCCGCGCCCCGCGAGGCCTCATGGGAAGTGTAGTTCGTCCCCTCAAGCCAGCCCACTCGCCGGGAAACGGAATGTGTGAAAATTTCCTTAGGATAAAGAGTTCTTTGGTGTTTGGTCTTTGTGTGCTTTCAAGCCTTCTCGACAAGAACGGAGATTTAATCGAGCAGGCAACAAGCTGCAAGTGATGTCCAGGTGTTGGAAAGCTCACAGAACCATAGAATATGCTGAATTTTAAGGGATATATCAGCACCAGCGAGTCTCACAGTATCATCCAAATGCTTCTTGAGCTCTGTCAAGCTGGTGCCATTTCAGTGGCTTCCTAAGTGTTACACTGTTTTTCCTCACTGGAAAATATAGCATGGAAACATATGGTATATGGAAAGGCAAAATGTGATGCTAGAGTATCAGGTTTAATGATGGAGCAAGTTCTTTAATGAAAGAGCAAGTTCTGATGTTCTGTAACACAGTGCACCTGTGAAAACAATGGTTGTCAGACCAAACATGCCCACAATGAAGTCACAGCGGCAAGCCAAATTGTCTTCCCAAAATCCCGCTGGGATACTCACCTGTATTGCAATGACCTGCAAAACTTCTCTGTTGTGATGCCTGAAAGACAGGCTGGAAATAAATCCCCAAAGATCAATGTCTATAGAGCAGGTATTTTTTATTGCAGCACTGATGGTGAGGGGCATATCTCCATCTAATTCACCCACCTTTGTCAAGTGCTGTGGTATATTTATAGAGTAAGTATTGCTCAGTGTTACTGTGTCATTATAACAACATCATCTACACGCTGGAACTAATTTACATAGTATGATCTCATGGTTTTAACAGTTCTTTGGCAATGTGATTGCACCTCCCCAGTTTGGGGATTGACAGGGGTCTTTGATGAAGGTTTCCAGGGTCTTCCATGCATCTGAACTTTTCAGCTTTATCCTCAAAACAAGCGCAATTACAGTATTCCTTTGTCTATCTGGTCTTAACAGGTCGAAATTATTTTTTAATGAATAATTGGCTTTGCACTTGCCAATTTTTCATTTGTACTCTACTTATCTATCTCTAAAGCTATCCACCTGGAAAATTTACTCTTCTTTTTCTCTTTTTGTCTATTCAGCATTAAGAAACTAGTTAACTATATACTAGCCATTACATGGTATAAAAAGTTATTCATAACAGGTTATATAGGTCTAAAAGTTATGACTCGGGTTATACATGTATAAAAAGCTATGATTCAGATTATATAGGTATCAGGTTATACAGATATATAAAAAGACATGATTTAGGTTATATTGATATCAGGTTACACAGATATATCAGGTTATATACATATTTATAATCCAAGCTATATAAGAACTCCGTAATTTTAATTGAAGTTATATAGGCATCAGTTGCTTAGCAAAATTTTTCAGTGAAAAATGCTGATGCTGTATAAATGGTGTATCCGCATTGCAGTTTATATGAATCCACACTACAACCATTCACCAAGTCTAGGCCTATAGATTTGATTATTTGCTCTATTTTCTTTCTGCCCATCCTGCAGGCCAGTACTCCTGGAGGTAAGTGTAGTACAAAGACTGTTAGACAAACATCATACCCTCAGGAAAAGCACCCCTGCAGCCTTTGACATTGGCATATTTTTACCATAGAGACCCAGTGCTTGCCTGAAGAATGACACTGTTTCTCCATCTGTTTGGCTCCTACAGCGACCCTTTGCCCTTTCCATAGATAGGAGAGAGACCTGATTTCTCTCCACAACACTGTCTTCCTTAGGGCACTTCCTCCTTGAGCCTCTCTTGTGCAGCTGCAGGCCAAAGTCAGTGCTTGCCTGAAGCATTAGGAACCTGCCAGCCTGACAGGCAGCAGAGAAACCTCTGAAGGAACTGACAGTGCAGTCCAGTTGGAGGCCTTATGCTTGTGCTCCTCTGTTTCCTTCCACATTGTCCTTCTCTTCTATTCTATCTTTTGTTGAAGGAAGCTGTGGCACATAACATGGACATAAAGCCTTCCCTGCTTCACAGTGTTTGCTTTACATTCCATTTCTCCCATCCTAGCAGAAAGACAAACTCCATGGTGTATTAAAGTTTCTCCACCACATCAGAGGCATCTAATAGAGATTACAAATGCTTTTAATTAAATACCTCATCTAACACCCTCTTGAGACCAAGAAGGTGTTGTAATGGTGGTCGTCTCCTTCAAGGTAAGAGTTTGAGCCCTGTTGTTTCTGGTTTGGCTAGAAGCTGATACAGGAGGGCAATTCTTGGAAGTGTTTTATTCCCAGTCTCATCTGTAATATGGTCTCACAGACTATTAGAAAAAATCTGCAGGAGTCTTCTTGAAAAAAAAGCAGTGTCAGATATTTACATACTTTAAATAATATTACTAAATAATATTTTACTTTAAATAGTCCCCTGCAGCCCACCTTACATTTTTAACTATTTCAGAAGTATAAATGTATTTCCAGATGGATAATTGCTGGTGTGTGCCTTTCCAGGCCTTCTAACCCTTTGATCCAGCACTCCAAGCATAGGATTACAGGTTCTTGCAGAGATTTTGGGGACTTGGAGATAAAGAGATGAATGGACATGATGCTTTTTCATTTAATTTAGGGATGAGAGCCTTTTCAGATCAGAAAACGGAATGAAGAACCGTAGTGGATGATGTCACTGTAAGGTGTTAATATGAAGACCCATGTGGTGGTTTCAGTTTGAAGCAGGGAGAAACACCAATTTCATGCAGTCATTTTGGTTCACCAATTTGAGATATCCCAGCCAATGCACCAACTAAAGTGGTGGGTTCAGTGTTGGCCAAATGCCAGTGCACCCACTAGAATTACTCATTTCTTGCTGTGAGATAGGATTAGGAGGAAGGCAAAGCAAGCTCAAAACTTTAAAAAAGTAAAAAGAAAATTTATTGATGGGACTGAAAAAAGAATAAGAATCAGAACAAAACCAGCTCTCCTCTCC